>SMDT01000025.1:0-225787 GCA_005392925.1 Aquilaria sinensis | reverse complement strand
ATTATCGATTGTCATGTCATCATGCAAAACTAAACGAAGATAACAAGATAAAAGAAGATAGGATGCACTGGAATCATGACACTATTCTAAAAAGGTTTTAAAATAAAATAAGTTACGGTCATACATCATTTGGTTGTTGCATATCGTTGATGTTTGTCATACGTAAGACTGCATTGACTACAAGATATGAGGAGTAAGATAAAACATAAGGCATGCAAGGTTGGTGGCAGACCTTATCTGCATGACTTGACGAGATGTAAATTTAGAAAAGAGGTTTGGAACGGATGATTCGATCCCAACATGCATGTTAGGGTGGCGATAGACAATCCTTAGTTATAACTTGGTATTGATATGAAGTTTGGAAATATAATTTGTGCGTTACTAAACCATAGCTGCGGAGGATCATGCTTATGGCTGATATCATAAAAGGCTCTACCTCGGTGTAGGTATCCGAAGAGGCTATAACTTGGTGGCATCCCGAATGACACTACCTAAGAGTTATCCTTAGAGTGGGTGATGTGCACATTCATCACCCTAGGTTCCTCCAAAGGCATTCAAGTATTAGATTAAATGATTTGATCAATTTGATATGATTTAATCAATAAAATAAATTATGCACATGCATATTAGTTCAAGCATGCTAGTAGGACTTTAGTGTTGTTGTTATGATGTTGCATGAAATTGTTCTTTGATTAAATTACTAAAATTTAAAGTTTATTATTCATTTGTTGTTTGTTAAGAGAATATTGAGACCCACTTCATGGGCCTAATACTTCCCCCTTACTGAGTAAGTGGTGCTCACCCCTCATTCTAATATGTTTTCTTAGATGAGTACTATGAGGAGATGGAGTACACTGAACCATATAATAAGGTTCAAAATGTGGAACTAACTGAGTGAATGCACGTTGTAGCCCCTCAAAAAACTGGTTGAGACTGGATTTTTTACTTTGTGCTATTTCATTTATAAAAGAACCATATGGTTTGATGAAATTTGATCATTATTCATATGTTAGTTTTCTTGGAATTGTAATTTAATTACTCTGATTTAGTTTAAAACTTTTATTATTTGAAAAATAAATTAAAAGAAAATGTTTTACCCTACATTTCTTAAATTATTCTTAATTAATTGCTTAATAACTATGAAAAATTAAGATATTTTCCAAAATTAAAATTTATAAAATTTGGGGTATTACACTAAGTCCTAATCGAGAAATAGACATATAAGCTCGCATAATGAATTAAAGAATCACATATCATATAGGCATTAAACTAAATAGGAGTAAGGTTTATTTACATGGATTAGGGGACTAGTTCTCCACTTTTTCCTTGCCGGCCCAAATTCGGCTCCAATTGCTGATGTTTGTAGTTGTCCAGTAGTTGCTACAATCGTCCTTGTGAATACTAAGGAAACAAAAGCAAGCTACTTAACAGTGGCTACTTCTTTGTATTTCATTTCAATGGCTGCAATTCAAATTTCCATGCTTTAGTGAAGTGAATTAAAATTAAATGACCCAGAAAAGGTGTTCTCCTTTACATAGGACAAAAATATCATTACCAATCAAAATCACATATTTATCATGGATGATTTTTCTTGTTATTGTACAACTTCTGAAAGTTAGTAAATCAAACAAAGTGAATTACTATACTGTTTTATATCTGTAACTAAGAACAAGTCAACATTAAGCGCAAAACAAACAATTAAACAAAGATGACCAACTCGAGTACAAAAGTGAGACATGATGTATTGATGATAAGGACACCTCCACTACAACGGGCAAAAACTTTGGAACAATCGAACGCGCCGACCACAACACACAAAAGTTCCTATGGCTAAGTCATACTTTAATTGGAATACCCACCATTATCTATAAAAAATAATATGTCACAAAGCTCAGAAATTTTGAGCTTTCATTATACAAAAATCAATGACACACCACATTAATGGATTTTGCTAGGAAAGTGACCTTAAACATTGACACTACTAGAAAAATTGCATTTAGCGACGGTTTAATTAGTGATGGCTAAAAACAGTCGCTAATTAGCGACGGCAAATAGTCACTAAAAGGCCGGTGAAAGTTTAGCGACGGCTGGAAGTCGCTAATTTTTAGCGACGGTTAACCGTCGCTAATTTAGCGAAGGCAGGTAGTCGCTAAAATTAGCGACGTCTTGCCTTCGCTAATTAGCGAAGGCAGTTAGTCGCTAAATTAGCGACGGTTTGCCTTCGCTAATTTAGGGACTATTAACCGTCACTAATTAGCTTTAAGTTGTTCAAAAATTACATACAGCTTGCCCTTGGTAATATTCCAATGACTAGCGATGACTAATTGTGACTTGTTTCTTATGAAATAGCTCATTCTCCTTTTTTTTTTTCATTTGTTTTGATAATGATAAATTTTAATTACTTTCAGTTAATTTTTCAATGAAAATGTATGGATCGATGTATCCATGTGTGTATAAAAAAAACTATAATTATTACTAAATTTTGTTTTATGGTTATAAGATTTTCATTTGTTTTTAAGTAATTAACAAAAATTATAGTCACTATACTCTTTTTATGGTAGCTCTTACTATTTTTTAAGCATACATATTTTTATACTAGCGAGGGCCATTAGTCGCTACTCCTAAGCGACTTATAATCCGGTGAAAGTTTAGCGACGGTTGAAAGTCGCCAAGTTTTAGCGATGTCTTAGCGAAGGCTGGTAGTCGCTAATGTTAGCGACGGCTTGCCTTCGCTAATTTAACGAAGGCTGGTAGTCGCTAATGTTAGCGACGGCTTGCCTTCGCTAATTTAGCGAAGGCTGGTAGTCGCTAATGTTAGCGACGTCTTGCCTTCGCTAATTTAGCGAAGGCTGGTAGTCACTAATTTAGCATGCAAAATCATAAGAATTAGCATGCAAATGTTTGGAGGATGCCTCTGTTTCCATGTGTCTGTGAATTGACTTTTTTGTACTCCAATCTCCAAGCTTTACATTTTTCTCTAAATCGGGCTCCAATTTATATTAGGCTAGATAGTTAAATCAAACAACTCAACTTACTATACTCTATGATAGTAAGGGTTGGGCTATGAGGAAAGAATATGAATGCAAAATGACAGTAACATGAATTAAGCATTCATGCGTAACTAATCAAGGTTTTAGCTGTGGTTCGACTTGAAACTTGCTTTCTTAAAGACTTATAAAACTCAGTAGTTTTATGAAACTAATGCCTAAATTTTCGTTTGAACTTATTAATGGTTTTATGTTTCAATTCATTCTTTTATACAGCCATATACAATTGGTTCATTTCAGAAAGAAAAGTTCTGGCTTGTTAGCAGAAAATCTGACTGTCAATCCGAGTTTGACTTTTCTAAAAGCAAAGGATCGGGTGTCCTAAACTTGACTAGAAGTTCCTTTAGGATAAACCAAACTTTTTTAAATCCTCAGATTGATTGAACCCCTTATATGTTTTGTGAAGAGATTCTTCTTTACAGTATTTCAAGTCCCATAACTATTAGTAAACATAGGTTTTAAATTTCAAAGTGAAACTGTAGCCTTCTGCTTTTGTAATGAACCAATTTTGAGACAAATTTTACATTACATGAGGTAATGATCTATGTGTTTATGGAAAAAAATATATAGGCTAATTTAGGTTAACAAAATTATCTATCTCAATTATTTTTCTAGAAAAGAAAAAATTGAAGTGAAAATCGCATGCATTTAAATTAAGACTGATGCCAGGGCTTAAGAATATTAAATTCTTGATCAATAAACATAATATCTTTGTTTATGTTAACTTTGATTTAGTTATTGTTTATGTTAAATTTGATTTAGTTATTGTTTATGTTAATTTTGTCACAATTTTGTTTAGTTATATGTGAGTTCCTTGTTAAATTTAATATTTACAAATTATAACTTGGGTAATTAGAATTTTTTTGCTATTTACTGAGCTAAACTCTTTTACGAAATTTTAGGTAACTTACCAAAAAAACATGTTAATTAAATTTAAAACTCTTTTACAAAATTGGTTTATTGTAATTTAACAAAAAATCATGTTAATTAAAATTAAATTAATTTGAATACGTTTATTGGCAGAAGAGGGGGAGACTATATATTTTGTACTGATATAGCAAAGGCCACACGTCGCTATATTAAGCGACATATTGCCGTCGCTATTTGTTGCGACGGTACACCGTCGCTACTTCAAATTAAATTTCCATTCCTCTGGCTTACTCACAAACGCGAGCCTCACAGACAAATACTGCAGACTGTCGTCCCTTATCTACTTCCCAATCTACGATCCGTCCTCTCCACCCGACACGATTACGTTGAAGCTTGGAAACATCGTTCAAATCATGGTTATTTAAGGTCAATATCTCTCACTTTCACTTCAAATCGATTTTGGGCTCGAATCATTACTTCTATTTAGGGTTTCATTTGCGTTGCATTTTGAATTTCTCTTTCTGTCATGGTAGTTTCAGACATGGGCATGTTGTCTTTGACGCTTTAATCGCCATAAAGGGAGCGACGACTGGCGACGAATCCATTGCTGCTTCGCGATTCCACCGCTGCGACTTCTTGCATCAGATTCCACCGCTACGACATATAAGTTCAGGTGTGCACGCAATTGACATCATTACAATTTCATACTTCTACTGTAGTCTTCTTGAGTCTGTAGGTTGTGATTTTGTTTTGCTACATCCATAACCATTGGGGGAAAACATTTCTTCAAAAAATGGCCTTGAAATGAGTATTTCGATTGTTGCTTTATAATTTGCTGGTGTACAATTGTTGTTTCTCATTTCGCCACTAAGAATTTTATTTAAAACTTGAAACTACAGTTGCCTTCTTTGCTCTCTGAGGTTGGTCGGAACATTCCTGAAGCACATGCTTTTTCAACCAGTATGGCTACTCGTTGGATGTGTTCGTTGTAGATGGATGGCCACTTGAGGTATCCTGCCCTCTCTTTCTCTCTGTTTTCAACTTTTAATGCCAATTGTTCCTGTTTCTTTGAGCAACATCTATTTTAAAAAGGTAAATGATGGTCTTTCATGCATTTGTCAGTCTTCATGGAGTTTTGCTTGTTGTTGCTATGATTCATCTGAGAGATTTGTGATGAGATAGTTATTGCCTGAATGGATTAGTCACATACAGGGTGATTTACTTTTATGTTCATGTTGCGTAGGAGACAGTGGAGCTAAGGAATGTACTATTGAAGGAGATATCAAAAGATGAGGTATGGTGATTGCCCTTCTCTTGCAGTTAGAATGCTCGTTCCATGTCATCTAATTTTTTCCTTCATTGTTTGCAAGGTTTTCATTGGTCATTGTTTTTTTTTCCTTTTTCATCTTTGTCGCCCACCTACTGTAAAACAATTGTTAATTGTTTCTGATTCATGTTGTGTTTGGTGTTGGAGTTTTTGGAACCATCACCATATTGATAAATTTATTATATGGAAAACAAAATTACGTTCTGTTGTACACGCACACACAGCAACAATGAAACATGCTTGTGCACATAGCAACTGGCACTGGGCAAGCTTGTTCCAGTGATTTAACCTAGAGGTCGAAGAAAATCTATTTAATTGAGAATGATATGAAACCAACATAAATCACCAGCCATTAAGTTGACTCCTGTTGCTAGCTGATAATACAATAGGAAGATACCTGTGATTCTGAGGATGAAAGATCTGGATTCCCCAGTCCTTTTCCTGCTGCACTCTCCCCATGGAATTTTTTGGTTCTGTATTCGTAAGTTAGGAGACTGAGACGAGAAAAAGAAGTAAGAGTGAGACAATCTGGGCTGCCTGAGGATAAATTACAATCACCATGATACGTGCCCACTTTTAAAATGATTGTACCAGGGCACAATTAGGGATGAAACTATTTCAGTTAAATGGGAAAAGAAAATTGATGTCTAGAAGGTACCATGTGAAATTTACTCTCCAGCTTATCTTGTGTAATGAGATAAAAACTACTAAAAGAAAATGGTGAACACTATGCAACTTACAGAAGCAGCATTCCTGACATCCTTCTGGGCTTTCTGCAGTTTTTTCCTGTCCTGCTGAAGTAATAAAGGATGATAAGCTTTAGGTAGATAAAGAGTCCACTGTCGTTTGGGGTGAGATGCATTTGAGAGTTTGTTTCTGTGTCCATTGGACTGAGTTACTAAACTTCCATCATTATCCTCTGGTAAGAAAATATCAGGACTTGTGCATATTGAAATGTGGACCTAAAACTTGCACGAGCATTTATCTACATGTTAAAAGCAACATTTTATTCCGCCAGAATAGATTATGAGCATCCACAAGTCAAGAGAAATGGAGATATATATATCTTAACAGCATAACTCAATCAATCTACAAGTTGGGATTGGTTCTTAAGAATCCTGTGTCTGTAATTGGCTGTTATACTAGTAAGTTCCTACAGAATCTCAAGAGGACAAAAATCCCTTTGAAGTACCAGCACCGTTGCCTTTTTTCCCCTTTCCCATATCTAGCCTTTCACTTTTAGGCATCAATGTGTTTCAATGGTCTACTTGGGTATGCCAATACAATCTAGGACTACCTTGCCTACTTGCATCTGCAATTGAGGCTACCTTTACCTAATCTGTTATATATTCTGAAAAAAAAGAATTAAAAAGTTCAAATTGATGAATCATTTAGGCTTAGTTTATTAAGGGCCTCATGGGTCTTCTTTTCATCTGGATACAGTTTGAAAACTTGTGGGCTTTTGAAGAACAGGGAGCAGGAGATGATCAACCACAGTCATGCTCAGAAACATCTGATGAAAGTATATAAAGCACTTTAATAGAAGTATAGAAGATATTGAAATGATACCTGATATTTGGATCCTCCAATATACACTGACTCAAACACACACACAAAGACACACACACACAAAGCATTTCTCATGATAGCTGTGCACAATCCTCAAATAAGAGTAGAGGTCAGCCATTGGCATTACCATATCCAACTGAATTGCACAAGGAGGTTGCGTCAGGAGGGGCATCTAGCATAAAACATTCAGTTAGAATTTAGGTGTGTTATTAGTCAGCCGTCCCATGATCTGTTCACCTATTTGAAATGCTTGATTGTTTTATCTTGATAAGGAGAAACACTATGCAACACTGCTACCTTATGCAAATGGATGTATATGTCCAGCCCTATAATTTTGCTTAAACTGTTAGATTTATTTGTGACCGCCAATCTGACCCCACCACAGTGGCTTTTGCAAACATGCACGTCCATGGTGTTACACATGCTCTTTAAAGCTAAAAAAGTGTCAATATTCTCTAACCAACTAATTGAGTGACCTCCTAACCTTTGGATTTCTGTTTGTTATTTATCAGTGTAAATAATATCACCTTGTGTTAATATCCACAGAAATATTCATAGTTGAAGGAGATTCAGCTGGGGGTAGTGCAAAACAAGGTCGTGATCGGCGCTTTCAGGTAATATTCTAGCTGATGTAGCTGGCAATCAGCTTCAGTGGCTGTCATTTTGTTGATTTGTATTCTGGCTGTAGCTTTTCCTTTTTTGTTTATTTAGTGGTGTTTGATTTTCTTTTTTTTTTTGGCACAGTTGGCTGAAGGAATTCTTTTTGGTCAGCTTGTTATCCCATTTGTATTCTGGCTGTAGCTTTCCCTTTTTTGTTTATTTAGTGGTGTTAAGATTACTGGTTGTCGCAACAAAATTTCTAGATTTAGTTCTATTTGTGGTTTTTCTTGAGAACTTCTCAAGGGCAACTTTTGCCAATGCTAGCCGAGAAAGTGCTTTAGCCTATGTTAATTTGATGAGTATCCTATTGCTAGGTTAGTTTTATGGTTCTTACACATGATTTTGCTCTCTAAATTTGGTGTCCCTTGGTGCATTTTTATTTAATCTCAGCTCCCTTTGCAGTTTTTTTCTACAGCACCTCTTCCTTGCGATCCATCAAGTTTACCAAAGTATCCACCTAGTAAGGAATTTGATACAAATCTTCGAGAAGAAGAATCCAGAAGGTATCTGATACAATCTTTTATCGGTTTGAACCTACTCTGATAATGTTTAAGAATGCAGTTTCCTGTTTTAAGTTAACAGAGAGGATACATCCTATTTCTATCCTGCTTTGCATTAGAAAGGCACAGTGGTTTTCACTTCTCTGTTTTCTGGTAAATTGGTAAATAGGATACTTTTGTTGATTGGTAAATTGGTCAATTGGTAAATTGGTAAATTGTATTCTGGCTGTAGCTTTTCGTTTTTTGTTTATTTAGTGGTGTTTGCTTTTTTTTTTTTGGCACAGTTGGCTGAAGGAATTCTTTTTGGTCAGCTTGTTATCCCATTTATTTTTCCCCTCGTATGGGTTGTTCCTTGAGAACAATTCCTATAGAAATCCATTTTTTAAGTTAGCAACAGTATCTCAATCAAGATTCTTTTATGTTCTTAAGTGATTTGTTTCTGTACTGTTCTGCGCTGAAGGCTTAGGATTTGCAAAAACTGATTGGGAAAGCATGTTGGATATAGGCTATTCTCCCTCTAAGGGGAAAGATTTTGAACATTGAAAGGAGGGATGAGGCTGCATTGTACAAGAAGGAACAAATTCAAAATCTGATCCTTGCTGTTGGACTGGGGGTAAAGGTAACAATTTTCTTATCTCTGAAATACAGACACACAAAAAAACGGCTAGTGTTTATTTCCTCATGAAAAGGTTTCTTTCTTCCATACTCGACTGAGCTTTCTTCAATACAAGGAGAAGATCTAAACAAGGAAAATCTACGTTACCATAAGATCATCATATTGACAGATGCTGATGTTGATGGAGCTCACATTCGAACATTACTTTTGACGTTTTTCTTCAGATATCAGGTAGATAATGCGAAAACATAACTGGTGGAAATGAAAAAATATTGAACTTGAGAGGTGAAAGTTTCAGAACGTAATTGCATTTCCTGATTATGTAAATCAATAGACTAGCTGTCCAAAATTCCAAAAGAAACGTCAGCCAATTTACTGAGCAGTTAGTGTTGGGGAAGATATACTGATTAACATAAAAAACTGTGATAATATAGGCAGTAAGGAAATGGACAAGAATAAGGAGTTAAGAATAAGAATCCGTGCAACAAAAGCCACTTCAACATGGCTTTTGTCACCATCATTATAATGAGTGACCTCTTTACCATTTGCCAGGTGGTTAACAGTTTCCCATTCAATGATATAAATTTTCCTACATATGATGATAGATAAGTTCCACATTCTACTGAGCAGTTAGTGCACCAGAGAGTTATGACATGCAGCTGGCTTTCTGTGTGCATGAGTGCAGTGTGAGTTTCTGTGTGCGGCTGAGAGAGAGATTGCTGTTTTATACTTCTTGAAAAACAACAGGGTGGCTATTAAGTGTTTTAGTTCTTCACCTGGACAACAGTAGCCCTTTGAAACTAGTTGGTTGATCAGCCCCCAGTCTTATACACCATCTACCATGAAAATTACGGACTTGCTGAACCAATAAAGAATAGACAGTTATCATGAGGACAGCCATCTGAAACAGGAAAACGAGCCTTCACACTTAGGCTGGAGCTTACCATAGAAGATGTTTCACCCATTTCACTCCTAATTAGACCCTCCAGTAGTTGATGCAACTGAGTGGAGAAGAACAAATCTTTAAGATAATAAAACCATAGAAGAAAATGAAAGCAAATGCCATGGGTCAGGAAAAAGGACTAAGATAGAGACTACTACCACATTAAGACCATTAAATGACAGATCAAATCACATTGAGAGCAGTTTTTTTTTAAAAAAACCTGTCTGGATCAAGTCTTAATAATTTAATGTATCCTGTCCAACTGATGTTATATTTTCCATTTTTTCAGAATACAACTGCTTGCTCTGATTTAGTTGGTTAAGGAAGACATAAAACAGCAGAAGAGGTTGTATTTATTGAAGAATGACACCTTAAGAGTCTGGCTTTCCGATCAGAAAGGTACGTTTCTTTAAGCTTTATGTTGTCTGTCCATTCTAACACAAGTTTTTACTGTGGTTGCTGATTTCCTGGTCTATTGATGAGGATTTTCTGTTACGCTAGATTTGGGGAAAATTTACTGATATTAACTGAAAAGTTTATTCTGTGTATGTTCAGCAACTTAAAGACGAGGACAGATACACAAAATTGCAGATAGTCCGTTAATAGAGCGAACTGGCCAGGTAATGAGCCTTCCGTGCTTATTATTCCTTTTCCTCTTATCTGGAGCAAAATTTGAGAATAGGTGCAAACTTAAGCAGTTTTGTTACAGCGCATTGAAGGGAATTACTTTACCGCTGCAACCAGCTGGTTTAGGGTGGGACAGATAGACACTTGAGACTGCTTGTATATCACAGTTAACTGTAAGTCTCATTAATTTTGTATTCTAGTCATTAAACGTATAGTTAGCTAGTTTCAATCACATGTATATCTAACACCAAATGTATCATTACTCCAGTTCTGTGGGTAGAGAATGGGGAAATATTGTTGAAAGTATGACAATTATGAATGCATAAAACCAGAATTTTCTATGTTACTGGTTTGACGAAGTAACATCATCTACTAGGTACCCAAAACATTGACATACAATTATTATAGTTTGTGTTGGTATCATGGTTTAGTATTAATATACAGCGACGTTATAAGGCATGCTGGACATGTGAAATAAATTTAGATTTACTGTTCTGTGTTGGTGTAGAATTCCTTAACATGTCGCAGTTACGGTTTAATGTAAATTTAGGATGTTTAGGTATTTTCATGATTGTTTTTTAAAAAAGGCAAACCCTGTAATCTGTTCCCTTTGCAGTTATCCACATTAATGAGATAGAGTAATTGGTAGTAATAAGGGCACGGTAACGTTGCATTTTTGGGAAAGAAAATGACATTAACACAGAGAGACGTCTGAAATTATATAAGGCCAACGTTTGGCTATAAAAAATGACGGTAATAGTTATGTATATGTAAGGCGAAGTAGATGGAATAAAATTTTTATGGTAGACGAAAATAAATGACTGCACCTATCCCCCTACTTATGGATTATACTATCGGCTTCTTGGAAAACCAAGCAAACAATAACCACAAAATCAACATGTATGTAATTGATGGGTTTCAAGAATGAATCAAAAGCGAGGAACTTATTACTTGAGGTCAAGTCCATAATCACCTCAGTTTAAGTCAAAAAATTGCTATAATATGTGAGGAAGTAAAGTACAATTTTCTTGTTTTACTCGTTTACCATAAGCAGATGGAAAAATATAAAGGACCAACCAGCCCGTTAATAGAAGTATGTAACTCTTATAATAACATTGCGTTACTGTGGTGCAATATGTTGTTACAAAGGATGAAGAATAATGTACAGCATTAATGCTATTCAAACATGGGATAATGGCCTGGGAATAGTAATTTCTGATTACAGCTCCTGACATACAACGTTAATGTTATCTACATAGTTGAATGAACCATGTCTGTGTTCTTATTTGTTGAGTGATAATTATTACTTTTGTCCAGTTAGATGATTATTTTGTATTTGCTGTTATGTTCTGATCCATATAGTTTGACATGATCAGAAATAATAAGGGATCAACGACTATACTATCACATTTAGCAGTGAAGTTGGTCTGCAAGGGAATGGAAAATGAACGAAATTGGATGTACAGTAAACGTTACATCCGAGAGCAAGGGGGTTTTTCGGAGGAGTGGAGTAGGGGAGTGGAACAGTTTATAAGCTTTGCATGTGCTCAGATCCCGTTCATGAATGGGGACGAAATTAGGTGCCCATGCCGGAAATGTAAGAACCTACAATTTAGATCTTCTGATGAAGTCAGGGTTCATCTGTATAAGTGGGGGTTCATGCCAATGTACTGGAATTGGACATCTCATGGTGAACCCGTTAATTTAGTAGGTCTGCCTCAGCCATACCGGTTTCATGAGCAGTATGAAGATAATTGTTCTTCGGTTAACCAATTTCAAAGAATGGTGTTTGATGCTGTAGGTCCTAATCACCCTTCCATCGATGATGAAGTGGAGGAGGAGCCGAATGTTGATGCCCGACGTTTCTATGACGTCCTTGCTTCAGCATCAAGACCATTGTGGGATAGTTCTGAAAAACATTCCGAACTCTCAGCTGCAGTTCGTTTGTTAAATCTGAAATCGGAATACAATATGTCTGTGGGATGTTATGATGGCATTGCGAAGTTGATGAAGGACACTCAACCAAGTGATAGCAAGATGCCGAGTACATGGTACGAGACAAAGAAGTTGGTATCCCGTTTGGGACTTGCTCATATAAAAATTGATGTTTGTGTAAATGATTGCATGCTGTATTGGAAAGGTGACCAAGATGCCAGTTGTTGCAAATTCTGTCATGCTCCACGTTATAAGCCACGAAATGAAAACGTTGGAAAAGATCGAGCATTGAAGACCATGCATCACCTCCCACTAATACCTAGACTTCAACGACTGTATGCTTCACCTACTACAGCAGAGCACATGCGATGGCATAAGGTACATGCCCATTCCACAAATGTACTCAAACATCCTTCTGATGCTGAAGCATGGAGGCATTTTGATAGGACATACCCTTGGTTTGCAGCGGAACCTCGAAATGTTCGACTTGGACTGTCTTCTGATGGGTTCAATCCTTTTGGATCCTCTGGTAGGCAGTACTCTTGTTGGCCTGTGATAGTCACTCCATATAACCTTCCACCATGGATGTGCATGAAGCGTCCATATACGTTCCTAACATCCATGATACCAGGGCCACGTAGTCCAACGCAGAAAATAGATGTTTATCTACAGCCGTTAATAGAAGAGTTAAATATTTTATGGGATGACGGAGTTGAAACATGGGACATGTCAGTTAAGCAAAACTTTCGCCTTCGAGCGGCACTAATGTGGACCGTTAGTGACTTCCCAGCTTATGGCATGTTATCCGGGTAGATGACGCATGGGAGACTTTCTTGTCCCATATGCATGGAAAAGTCAAAGGCATTTACACTGCAGCACGGCCGTAAAACATCATTTTTTGACTGCCATCGTCTTGGATATGGAACACCCTTATAGAAGAAATAAAGTTTCTTTTAGAAAGGGAAAACTGGAGAAGTCCGACCCTCCTGAGCGCGTAACAGGGGAAGAAATTTGGTCTCGTGTGTATCAGTGGCCATCAGTCATTGAAAATGGTAACATATGCCACATGCCAGGTTACGGGGAAACACACAATTGGACAAAGCGTAGCATCTTTTGGACATTACCTTATTGGAGAGCCAACCTCCTCCGACACAACCTTGATGTAATGCATATTGAAAAGAATGTCTTTGACAATATATTCAATACTGTCATGGATATGAAGAATAAAACGAAAGACAATGTCAAGGCACGTAAAGATATGCAGATACTATGTAAGCGTCCCGAGTTGAATGTGATAGACTTAGAAGGTGGGGGTGTATTCAAACCTAAGGCTGCTTTCACACTGACCGCATCGCAAAGGGCTGATGTGTTAATGTGGGTAAAGTCCCTCAAACTTCCAGATGGGTACGCGTCAAACTTCAGCAGGTGTATCGACAATAGCTCCACAAGAATGTTTGGCATGAAAAGTCATGATTGTCATGTATTTATGCAACGCTTACTTCCCCTAGTGTTTCAGGCACTCCCGGAGAACATATGGAAACCGTTAACTGAATTGAGCCAATTCTTCCGGGATCTTTGCTTACCTGAATTACATGTTGATGATATTCAGGCACTTCACGCTAGTATCCCAATTATACTATGCAAGTTGGAGAGGATTTTCCCACCGGCCTTCTTCGACTCTATGGAACATTTACCTGTCCACTTGGCATATGAAGCTTTAATTGGCGGACCTGTTCAATATCGTTGGATGTATCCATTTGAGCGGTACGCTTTCATTTTTTATAAGCCAATTGGTTCAGTTTCTATATGTAATAACATGCTCTGTTATAAGCAGGTGTTTAGGGAATCTTAAGCATAGAGTCTCGAATAAGGCACGTGTTGAAGGGTCAATATGCAATGCCTACTTGATCGAGGAGACATCAACTTTTTGCTTTTACTATTTTGAGTCTGGAATTCCCCGAATGGGTACTAGGGTCCCAAGGAATGATGATGGTGCCCCAATTCCACAAGATGCAACATTGTGGAATATATTCACATATCCTGGACGTCCACATGGACTGTCAAAGTATCGGTACTTGAATGATATGGAGCTGCAAGCTGCGACATTGTATATCCTTCTCAACTGTGATGAGATAAAACCATATATCACGTACGTAGTAAATGCATATAATTTGATAAGTTATCCTTATTCCTTTAGTCAAAACACTAACATTTACCGCGTCACCTTGCAAGTTGTGAATAGAAAGTTTGTCCAGTTCTTGCATCAGATGGCACCAAACATATCTGACGCAGAAGTTGATGAGAGAATTGAGAAGGAATTCCCAACATGGCTACAAAATTATGTAAGTCTTGTTACTCTGATATCATTATACAGTAGCATCATCACTCTCACAGCACTATTGAACTGCCTGTAGGTTAGTGACAGTGGTAATGGCGAAGTAAGTCAAATGCTATGGGATGTAGCATGTGGCCCTTCACGTCGAGTGGAGTGTTGGCCTGTATTTTTCGTAAATGGATACAAGTTCTGGACTGTTGCATGGGGTGAGGGCAAATCAACATATAACAGTGGTGTGTGCATAAAATGCACTGGATCAACCAATAATGTTGAGACTGATTTCTATGGAGTAGTTCAAGAAATCATTCAACTGGAGTACCCTGGCATGCCTCATAAGAACGTTGTCTTATTTAGGTGTGATTGGTTTGACCCGACACCGGAACGTGGAACTCGCATTCACAAACAGTATAAACTTGTTGAAGTACTGTGCAACCGGAGGTACCCGAAGTATGATCCATTTATCCTTGCATCACAAGCGGATCAAGTGTATTACACCCCTTACCCCAGTAAGATGAAAGAAAAGGTTGGTTGCTGGGCAGTGATTAAGATAAAGCGAAGACGTATTGTGAATTATGAAATAACAGAAGATGCTGATGCTTATCAAGACGCAGTTGGGGAGCAGGTTGCACAAGTGATTCATGATGACCCAATTGCTAATCTAGGTGAACAAAATGTCGGTGAAACTATTGATGAGGAGACGGGTCACAGTAATGATGTGATGGAAGAAGATGAGATGGAGGATGAAGACACAAGAAGCACGGAGAATGATGAGGAAAGTGATGTTGAACTCGATGAGTCAGAAACCGAAGATGACGAACATGATACTGATGATGTTTAACATTGTAGTTCAAACTAGATTGCAAAATTTAATGTTTTTAATTTATGTACTCTTAATAAGTTTGTTATATTAGACACAATGTGAAAAACCAGTATGTAGCATAACAATTCATAATATATCGACAATGTTGTTCTTCTTGTAATGTTTGTTTCAGTATTGTGCAAATGGCGGAGAGAGAAGATGGTGGGGGTACCCCACCAAACCAGTATAGGAGGTGGGGACTGCCAAAGAAGAGCTTGGTGAAAGACTTTGTAAATGCTATTGGCCTTAGAGCAATGAGCAGTAGTGGAGGGAAGCCACCATCGAGGCATACGGGTGTCGATATTACTCGACATATACATGGTTCATCACCTCCCGCCGATACGATTGTACCAGAGACGGGAGTCTCATTGGAGCGTGGAGGCTCAAGATCATCGCGCTCAAGTCGGCATGGTGGTACGCCAACTGATAGCAGATTGCCTCGAGGTCACTCCCATGAGTCATCTGATCAGCTAGACTCCTTGGATGGTGGTATGGAATCTTTGAGCCCCGACATATCTGCGGGCATGGTATCCCGACGTATTCATATATCACCTTATTCGGAAACATGGTAATGACAATTATTAAACCTCCTTTTGTTAACTTATTTGTTTCTTTGTGCACTGCTTATTGACAATATTGATATATGTTTTATTGTGTAGCTTCATTCCATACGCTGCGCAGGACCAGATTGCTCATTGCATCAAGGGGCATTTTCATGGACCATATAGGTCATGGGAAGAAGCTGCCAAGGCCGGTGCTGTTGACCAATGGTTTAGCGTCTTCCAGGTTCAAAATTGTTTAAAAAAATTATTTTCAGTTCTATAAAATGAAACTTTAATTCACTTTGTTGAACATTTTCAGACAAAATGTTCGTGGGATCCAGTTGATCATAATCGCATATTTACAATTTTCTGCAAATTGGGAA
The DNA here is from genome assembly GCA_005392925.1 of Aquilaria sinensis. Lineage (NCBI taxonomy): Eukaryota > Viridiplantae > Streptophyta > Magnoliopsida > Malvales > Thymelaeaceae > Aquilaria > Aquilaria sinensis. The sequence goes on along the minus strand of SMDT01000025.1, from coordinate 209,574 downwards.
AGAGGCGCTTGATGCAAGCATATGAAAAAATAAGACGAGAAAAAGATCCGACAAAGCGAAAAGAAAAAGCGAACTGGATGACGACAGAGACATTACAGGCACTAGAAGCTTGGTGGGATTCTCCTGATTTCAAGGAAATGTCATCTAGGATGAGCCAGATTAGATGTGCATCTGCGGAAGATATGGCAAATTATGCTGGAGGTAGAGTCTCAGTTTCAGGACATAGGCTGAAGATGGTAAGAAAAAAAATTTTGAGTTAATTAAAATTTGTCACAATAAGTATGTAACTAACAAATTATGCCTGTTTATTGCCATGTAGAAGGAGGCAGATCCGAAGAAAAATGATCCACGCTTCTTCAAACCATGGAACAAGTGCTACACAAAGAAAGATGGAAAGAAGGTGAATAAGAAGATGGAAAATTTTGAGGTAAGTATGAACGACCTATTACCTAGTGCTTAAAAAATCCTTAACCATATACTACTGTTGGTTACTTCATTAACATGGAGCATTATACAGGCTCAATATCTTGCAGAGGTAGAGGAAATAACACAGCGTTCAGACGGTGAAGCTGAGTTCGATGAGGCATTGCTGTTTGCAGAAATTGCTGGTGGGAAAAATAAGGGGCGCATCCCAGGAATGGGTTCAGAGAGTAATTTGGTACCTGGTCGTTCTCGTCGTTCATACTACGGGGATGGGTCTAGTGCACCAATCTCATTCACTCAAACACCCCAATTCCAGAATGAGGTTGACCGTCGGGTGGAGGAGACAGTCTCGCAGAGAATGAGCCAGTTGCAGTCACAGGTACAAGAGGACATGGATAGGCGTACTGCACAGATAGAGAGTCAGTATCAGGATCAGTTAGCACAGATGGAGCGTAGACACCAGGATCAGATGGCTTCAATATGGCAAGCAATTGGGAAGACTCCGCCAGCTGCACCACAGTCTGATGCTTAGGTACTGATCCAATGAACTTGTTGTCATTAGAGCTGTATTATCCAATGAACTTGTTTGAATATAATTATTAAGATTGTACGTACGAAAAATTACATTATGCCATTGTATGCATTCTAAATATCAATTGTTATGTTGATGATGTATGGAAGCGTATAACATAACTTTGGATTACTGTGAAGTACTTTTTTGTTTGGGTTCTATCGAATAGACATGTATAGTTGAGGTTTCGTGATGAAATTGTTGATCATGGAAGTCGTTAAATTCGTAGGGATGTATATGATGGAATGGAATTGGAATGCTGGTAAAGGTTTTAGTCATTTTAGCGACGGCTACGCGTCACTAACTACATAAACTAGCGACAGCTATGCGTCACAAACTAGCGACGGCTACGCGTCGCTAACTACACAAACTAGCGACGGCTACGCGTCACTAACTACATAAACTAGCGACGGTTACGTGTCACTAACTAGCGACGGTTACGCGTCACTAACTAGCGACGGCCAAGCGTCACTAACTAGCGACGGCCATGCGTCACTAACTAGCGACGGCCATGCGTCATTGCGTCACTAACTAGCGACGGCTATGCGTCACTAACTAGCGACGGATACGCGTCACTAACTAGCGACGGCCAAGCGTCACTAACTAGCGACGGCTATGCGTCACTAAGTGCCCGGCAGGAACCAATGCCGGAAAATTTGTGACGGCCTCTTTAGCGACGCTTAGCCGTCTCTAATTAGCAACGGCTAAGCGTCGCTAAAAATTAGCGGTGAGTGAATAAGCAACGGACCTTTTAGTGACGGTTTGCCGTCGCTAAATCATTTTTAGCGAAGGCTGGCCGTCGCTAATGACCGTCGCTAAATGGCTTTTTCCTTGTAGTGTGAGACACACTGGTATAAATTGTACCAAAAATTCTGCAGCAAACTGGTGCAATAAATTAAGAGGAACTTGAGGCTAAATTTTGAATAAACAGCAGGAAAAACTGCAAGAAAATCAATTGTAAAATTCTGGTTAACAACTGCAGGAAAATCAATCGTAAAATTCTAGTTTAATAGCTAAACCAGTATGCACACCAGTATATATTGCACCGCTATACATTGCTACAAATTTGTTAAGCAAACCCGCAAAAATGATCCTGGAAAAAGAATCAGACGGTGTGTACTTTTACCCGCAGAAGATCATGTAAGCTGGCATCTGGGAAAGAACACGGCTGGTCGCACTTGGCTCTAACATGGCTGATGGCAAGTGGCTCCAATGCTCCGCTTGCTGGCTGAGCAGCACCGCAGCTACATCCCTTTGGTCCATCTCCAATCCGCCAACCATATACTCCAAAAGAGAACCTACAAAAAAAATTAATCCAGAATTCAGAAATTAAAAAAAAAATCACTACTAAAAAAGATGCATTTTCTGGCCGTTGGAAAAAGAATGATAAATTTCCAACGGCTTAGTTGTTGGAAATTTTGAACAACATATTTTTCAACGGCATGGCTGTTGGAAATTTGTAACTCATTGAGCGCTCGGAAATATGATCATTGGAAACTTGAGAATTTCATTTTCCAACATGAAGTCTGTTGGAAACTTCTAACCCAAGACTGTTAGAAATTCTTACATTGGAAATTTCCAACGCAAAGGCCGTTGAAAAATTGTGTTAGTAAACCAATGAACTTCACAATTTTAGAAAATAAAGTAGTATTTTAAAAATATTTTATAAAAAATAATAATAATATACATATTTATTAACATATTTATAATGCATAAAAACATATTTATAAGTATAAATACATCATAATATATATATGATGTAATAATGTATATGTCATACACATAATAGTAATAATAATAATAATAATATGATGTATAATATATATATATATATATATATGTATGAATGTATGTATGTATGTATGTATGTATGTATGTATGCTCATATATGTTAATGTATCATATATATGATATATATTAACATATATATCACATATATTAATCTCTGATAGATATTATACTATAATGTTTCATATATTATAATGTATGTAACATATAAATTAATAGATATATCATATATTTTATACTACTTTCTCCGTCCCAAAAGTTTTGATATATTTGACTTTTTGTTCTATTTTGACTTAATTTTATTCATATTATTGTTTGTTAGAAAAAAAAATAAAAAAAATATTCTTAGAAACTAAATATCTTGAATTATCATTCATATACAAAAAAAAAATTATTTATATATATATTAGAATATTGAAAATAAAAAATCCTATATTAATTGCCAAAAAAAAATGGAGCAAAATTTTTGGGACAGGGAGAGTTTAATATAACCTAGCCCATATATTTTATAACCCAACCCATATATTAGAACCCAACCCATATAACCTAACCCATATATATATATATACATCATAACCTAGCCCTCTCTCCTCTCAAACCCTAATCTGTCGCCCTTCCCTATCTCTCTCAACTCCCCTCATCTCTCTCAACTCCTTATCCCTCTCAACTCCGTCATCTCTCTAGGCCCTCCCCTCATCCCTCCCAACTCCTTATCCCTCTCAACTCCCTCATCTCTCTCGACACTTTCCGTCACCTCCCCATACACGCCGCCTCTCCGTCTTGCCATCCTCTCAGTCTTTCCATCGACTCGCCATCCCTCATCATCTCTTCAGCTCACCGTTGCAGTTGCTGTCCCTTGTTCGCCTCATTGCCTTGCCACTTTACTTTCCTGTCCTCTCTCAGTCTAGTCGTTCAGCAGCTCCCCTTCGCGGATGAAGCGTTGATGTAAATGCACATATCTGATTGTCGTCCTTTCGATCCTTTCTTGGTCATCCATGCGTGTTGTCGTTTATAACGGCTCATCATCAGTGCGCGTCGTCATCTCTCATCCATGCATGTTAGTCCACCTCTCTCGCTCTCCTAGCGCCGTTCTCCTCGCCCTTCTTGTTGTCCAAGTGCCGTTCTCCTGGACCCTTCTTGGACGCCTTACTTTCCGGCCACCATCCGATATACATTATTTCCAATTAGATCTTATTTTTGCGATCTTGAATCTTTATTTTTAATTTGATTTCAGATTGTTAGATTTGATTTCGAATCAGATCGGATTGTTGGATTAGATCGATTGGTTGCATTGTTGGATTAGATCGACTTGTTAAATCTAAAGCAAAGTAATTCGGGTTTTATTTTGTGTTTGTTGTGATTTTGTGATTGAAGATTAATTTTTTGATTTGGTGAATTTTTTTTATTTTCAATTTTATAATTTTCTATAAATAGCAAATAATTTTGTGAACTTTTTGGTCTTTTAGATTTTTTGAATTTTAAGTTTGTAGAAAACATAATTGTTTTATATGTATTTTTGTAATAATATAAATTATAATTTTTTGTGTAATATATATATTTTTAGTAAATAATATAAAATATAATTTTAGTAATAATATAAAAAATTTTGTCAGTGTTTTTTTACTGAATTTTAGTTAAATCAATTTTCATGATTATAAAGTATTAAATATGTTTTCATTAAATATAAATTATAAATTTTGTAATAATATAGATATATTTTCACGTGTTTATATATATATATATATATTAGTTTTTTTAAAACAAGTTTCCAATGGCCTAGCCACTAGAAATTTCCATCAGCTTAAGCCATTGGAAAAGTTCCATTGACCTGAGTCACTAGCATATTCCCAATGGCCAAGCCATTAGAAAATAGTTCAGCCATTGGAAGTAATTCTGTGAAGATATGCTGTTGGAAATTTTTAACGGCTCGTCTTCTAATGTAATGGTCGTTGGAAATACCAACGGCCAATTCTCCATCTATTGGAAATTTTTTTTTCTGACACGTCGTTTACCAACTGTCCTGTTTCGAGGCCGTTGGGAAATCCCTTATTTTTAGTAGTGAATTTGGGCTTCAAAACTTTGAAGCTCAATCTACAAAAAATTGCTTAGTTTTTTAAAAATGACTTTTAGAGAAGATTGAAGAAGATGAAACAAGGAATTGGAAATATGCAATCTAATAAAAAATCTAAAATAATAAATTTGACCACCAGCGCTGCTGCTAGAAAACACATCCTAGTAACGGCATCATCGTGTTCTCCCAGAAGCAGCTAGGCCCGTGTGCGTCTGTGTGGGAGGAAGAGATAGGGCAAAAAGGAGAGAGGGAGAGAAGAAGAAAATGGACAGTTACTTGAAGAAAAAGGGAGAAGAGAATAAGGTATGTGCGGAAAGGGGGAGATGAGAAGAAGACAATGAGTGTGAGGCAAATTTATAATTGAAAGAGGAAGAAATCCCACTTTAGTCACACATTTCCCATGGTAAATTTAAAGTGGTAACTTCTTTCCAATTTCTAACAACTTAAGTTTATCGCATTGGTAATTCCCAGCAATCTCCGCTTTGGCAAAATATATTGCACTTACCAAAAGCCGTTCACATTGGAAATTACCAATGGCCAAGTAATTGGAAATTTGACCATTGAAAAACAATTGTTTTTTAATAGTGTTACATTTCTTCAAACATCTTTTCCTCTATCATTCTTAACCATAAACAACCAGTGAATACTAACAACTCCTCTTGATTTTGTCAACTAGGGAATAGTTCGTAAATTTATATTTTCTTCATCAAGGGAGACAACTTTAATGCCTACAACAGCCTTTATTTTAATTTGATGTCATATATTGCACTTTTGCAGAGGACATTCTTTGATTCTTTCTTACTTTGTTTCAACCCTTTCATCTAAAAAACAGTGTTAAGATGTTCTTTTATCTTCATTGTGTCAATTTATAAATCAGTACTCAAATGATGGTATAGAGAAAGTGATTAAAAAAAGGTTTACTAACTCAAGTCTCTAGCTAATTTTTTTCCATGATTTTCAACCACAACCAGTCTTCACAATTTGTTTTTCCCTAAATAAAGCCCTTCCTTACCATCTATTTAAAAAATATATTAGTATGTAAAATAATTGTCTTCTCTGTATATGTGATGGTTTTTAAGAACATAAAATTTATGCTGCTCCAAAATCACATCATTTTTATTATAATTTCAAATATTTTACAATGATTAAATATCAAGATAAACTTTACAATAAAACAAACATAAACTCTTAAAACATTAAAAAAAATACTAGTCGCATGCATCAGATCGACATGTGTAACTATTATATATAAAAGTTGGATATACTAGATAATTTAATTCCATGCCAGTCTCTTAATTTTAAATATTATACGATATTTGTCCTTAACTTAGTAATCATTCTGTTTTTGGCTTCAACTTATTAAACATGAGTCAGTTTGGTTTATCAGCTGTAGTAACGTGTCTTTAGAAGTTACCACCAATCAGTTTACAACTAAGTTAATTGAATACCCGGTATGGTCTACAAGAGATTTTAAGATCATGAGTCGATTATACTAAAATATCCATATTCTAGTGCCAAAAAATTGGTACCATGGGGTTCAATTTGATCTTTTCCTAAATTCTTGTTTCTTTTAAATACCTAATCTTAGATAAAATGATTTTATGAAATTTATTTCAATTTTTGTTTATTGCCCTAATTCTAAACTATGAATCTTATCAGACCAACTGAATATAGAATCTTAGATGTTCTAGAAAACTTGGAACTTTACTAAATTCACCAAGAATTTGAAATAACCATCTTTGTTCAAAGTCGTGAGTCTTATGAGACAATCAGATTCAAATCAATAATCTGCCTCAAAAATTTTATCCATTCTACCAAGAACGAATCTTTGAAAATTTATTAAGTGTTTTACAATTGCCTAACCAATAATTTTGTATGTTATTAACTTTTCAAATGTATTATGGAAATTAAAATTAAACTATTCTAAAAATAATAGTAATAAGAAACAGACCAAATTAATATCCTATGTTATACTCCTATGCAAATTCAATAAATAAGTTTAATGTAAGGCCAAACAAGCAAATAAACAAAGGAAACAAAGAAAAAAAAACAATAAAAGCTTGCTGTTAGTGACCAATCTGCAAAAGAGAAATGTGTTAGTAATCTAGATCAAGGTTGTTAAAAACGCAATCTAGATCATAGGATCGCATCCTATGATCTGGATCAAGAAAACCTTACCAAATGGTAGTGGGATTGAAGGCATATTAGCAACGTGATTTTTTAGGAGTCGCCACCAATCAGTTTACCTAGGTCGATTAGATACCTGAAAAAATGGTTTACGAGAGATTCTAAGATCGTGAATCGGTTACACTAAAATAACCCTATTAAAGCGCCCGGGAATTGGTACCATGGGGTTCAGTTTTATCTTTTCCTAACCATTTATTTCTTGATCTAATTTTTTATTTAAAGTGATTTTTATGAATTTTATTTAATTTTTAATTCCAAACCGAGGATCTTATCAGATCAACCGAATATGGAATAAACAATCTGTCTCAGGATTTTATCAAACCACCGAGAACGGACATCCTGAAAAATAAATGTCAAGTACTAAAAATATAAAAAGAGTTACCTTTATTTTGCTAATGTCTATATAATGACAAAAATAAAAAAAATCTAAGTAATTAAAGAACTAATTATTATTTATTCTAAGACACATTATGAGATCCTAAAACCAAATTGCATAATCCTAAAATTAGTTAATAAAAATAAAAGATGACTGAGATAATTTAAGAAAATAAAATAGAATAAGCAAAAACATACTAGGTGAAATTAATGACTAAATTTAATGGGTGCCCAAAACAAACAAACAAAAAAGAAACAAAGAAAAACAACAAAAAAAATAATAAAAATAAAAGCTTGCTGTCAGTGATTGATCTACAAAACAGAAGAATGTTAGTGACTTTTATCAATGAAATAAAAAAAAACTAAAGGGTTAAGGAGGGGTTTTATCAAAAGTGAATGGTGTTGGGTCGGTTCTGGGTTTGAAAACGGGTTGTGACGGGAGCGCCGGGTCGCGACGGGCTCGGCCTTCGCTTCGGTGGTCGAACAAGGAGCAACCGGCGGTGGGAGGAGTACCGGTACTGAGGCGACGGCATCTAGAGCGGCTAGGCAGGTGACGCTGGCAGCGGTGGGCGACGGCGGGACGCGACGCATCGAGCGAGAGATAATGCCGCGACGAGGGAGGACGCGCCTGGGGCCGGCGACTACGACGGACGGCGGCTAGCGCCGACGGAAAGAGGGCGACGCTAACGGCAGTGGAGGCTGGAGGCAGGAACGTGGACGCGGAAGGGAAAAGAGTAGACCGGAGGTTGACGGCAGCAGAGGGAAAAGGTTTAGGTTTTCTGGGAAGAAGGGAGGAGAGGTAGGGGCTCAAGGCTGCTGTTTATCCTTTTTTCGAGACTAGAGCTTAGGGTTTCATTTTTCTGTCTCTCTCGAAATCTGGGCCCATATTTATACTGGTGGGACTTTAAAACGTGATTAACACTGTTTTTAAAGTTTAAACTTCATCCAAATCAAATTTGAAAAGTTTAAATCAATTAGGATGCAATCTGGTAAAATTACTTGTTTCAGTCCAATAAAACTCTCAATCTGCCTATTCTTTCCTAAATTCTGTGCGAATTTCAATTTGACCCAAACTTTCAAGAATTGTCAGATTAGCCCAAAACTTTGCAAAAACCCCAGATTTTTCCTGAAATTCCATAAAATCTCCAGATTTGGCTCAAACTCTCTAAAATTGATAGATTTGCTCCAAACCTTTGAATTTTGCTCAAAATTTTCTAAAAATCCCCAGTTTCCTCCCAAACTTTCTTTTTTGCCCAAATTGACCCTATAAGACCTTTAAGACTCCAAATTAGTACCTAAACTAAATTAATTCCTATTTCTACCCTAGATGACCACTTAAAATTCCTAAAGATTTGTAGACCAAAATAAAAATATAACCTAAATGTGATTAGACTAACTAATTATGCAAAACCCAAAAAATGACAAAAAAAAATGACCCAAACTCCTAACAAATGACCAAATAGTCCCTAAAAATGAAAAATGCCCCATAAAACTAATTTTCCTAATCTAAAACTTAGACAAAAGTCAGTACCGGGACAAAATTGAGTGTCAACACTTACCTTAGGGTTTGAATGAAAAGATTACAAGAACAACTTCAAATGCAGCAAATACACCAAAAATGAGTTAATAGCTTGTTGGGATGGCTTTAGGACCTTCAATTTTCATGAAATTTTGGATGATTTGGGAGCTTTGATAAGGAGGAGCTATGGAGGAGAGAAAGCCATGAAAATAGTGGATGAAGGAAATGATGAATAGTTCCCAACTCTTCCAAATATATCCAACTACACCCACTTAGCCTATTTTGCTCCTTATGTCACTTTGGCCCTCAAACTTAACTTTGAATCACTTAGGCCACTTAAACCCTTCCTACACCAAAACTCTTTAGTCCCATTGAAATGTTTTTCTTACCCAAACACCTTACCCTTAAGTCATTTAAGCCATTATAAGACATAATAGCTCAATTTTTCACTTTGTGCATTTTTATCCCTTAACTTTCACTTTTGGTTCAAATGGCTAGAAAACTTATGGTCTTAACTTATGTAGGTCAAAATACTTGCATGAACCTAATTTCACTAAAATCACGGTCATACCACTAACTTAGGCCAAAATTACCCTTTTATCTTTTTTGCCCTTTAGGTGCCTATTACACTTTGGAACTCAACTTAACCTTACTTAGCTTGCTTTCCTTGCTTAATAAAATTTATTTGAGGAAAATAACATGGGATTTACTTACTTTGGCATTCAAGCTTGGGGAAGTACTTGGAAAGCCTTTACACACAAGCGGGGCTAGGCATTAATGATTATATCGTAGGCCTCTTTGCCCAGTTTCTTTGCGACATGAGTGGCCATTAGTACTTTCACCACGAAGTCTTTGATCTCACATACAGACCAGGTATATTCTCATTTCCAGTGCTCTTTCTCTCATTCATTTTTATCACATTCCTTGACTAACTGCCTAATGATGACCTGTTTGTCTTCTAGTTTCCTTGCAATAATAGATTCTCGTTCCTCAGTGCATCCATTTCAAATTTCTTCTTATATACCTCGGCTTGAATCTTGTTCATCTTGCCTCTTGCTTCTTCAAGCTCCTTCTCGAAATCCCTTTTGGTAAAATAACCAAGTCTATCCAATGGAAGAATACCCTCCCTTCAATTTTGCCTCATTTCTAGATACCTTTTTAAAGATACTAAGGTTCCAAGGTTCACCAAGTAAACATTCTTTCATGCTATTGTCATACTGGAAATGAATTAAAGGCACTGTGGATCTTCATATGAAAACTTAAGCTTATGCAATTGATTTGTCATAAGTACAAACTATTGACATCCAAACTGCCTATGAACCAAAGAGGGTGCATAACTTGTTTCTCCCCATATTCCAAAAAAAGGAACTTATGGGAGCTTCCCACATCGATAAACCAATGGCTTTCCTAAGATAAATGGTGCCCTCTATTGGTTAATTGATTACATACACACTAGTTAAATCATTTTTGCTTCTAGTTAATTAATCCTACTATGCGACCATGCATGAGTAATACTTTAACTTATATAACAAAACAAGTTATAAAATACAAACATAAATCATAAAACATTACCTGAGCTTTCCACTAAAATCCAAGTTTCAAAGCAATCAACTACAAAATAACTGTGAAATTAACTACACATAATCAATCGTGTGCAAGCATCTATACAAAAGTAGACTATTCTCACACCCAAGAGTGACTCTAGAGTATACTACTCAACATGAACATTGCAGGCAACTAGTGTATGAAAACTATATACTGAACCATAATATTGAGATCAACAACTAAGTTCCCATGTTAAAGCAATCTCCCGGTGGCAAAGCTTTATAAGCCCTCCATTGTGCTTTGCTAGCCTCTGTTGGCCAAATAAATAACTGCAGTTAGTATCATAACATAATCAACAAGTAAACCACAAACTAGAATCATAAATATTCAAATAAACCATATACCTGCTGATGAGATTAGCTCAACAACCCTCAATGGTTGCTGGCTCAAAAACACCCAAAATCTGTACAACAAAAACTAAGGGATTGAGAATCAAAAATTCTTAGTAAAGGATCCTTCAACTTGCAAGAAAAACCTTGAGGACACAAATATACATTATATATGAAGTCTACTACGCATGCTTGTAGTCTGAGGACTAACATATGCGCATATATTTGAGTCCTTTGGGGACCCCTCTTCTTCCCAGTCTTCACACAGGTGCCACCCCGTGCCTAGCGAGTTTTGACCCCTAACTTGCTCCTAGCAAGATTGGTTTGTTAACGTCCTAGTGAGCTAAGCTCACTAAATAACCTTCCTTTGATTGTTGTGCAAGTGAACATGGTGAATGCTCCTCGTTTGAGCTCCAAAGAACACACTAGGTGTACTAAGCCTCCACATAGTGCCTCAAGTCCTTAGACTTGCCTAGGTCACTTGAGTACAAAGCTTCCACCTCAAAATCTTACTAAGAGAGCACTAGGTTCTCACTTGTGCCTCAAGTAACCTTGCCTAGGCTACAAGAGCACTAAACCTTCACTCAAGGCATATATCTAGCTACCATTACTTGGTTCACCTTAGTGGACTAGCAATAACCATGGCTGGACTCATTCTAGGTTCTTTGGAACCCACATAGGTGCACTAAGGTTCCCACATCATGACCTCAAACTCGAAGGCCCAGCTAGGCTCCTGATGGTACTAAACCTTACACCTGACTAATGGTGCTCTAATGTGGCCAAAATTCTCTTCACTTTGAACAAAAATGAAGCTAAATCTGGGACAATTCAAGTTTTGGAAAAACATGCAAATGGTAGCCCTTCCTCTTAGCTTTGCATGAAATCTTGAATCACCTTAATCAGTCACCCAAGCATAAAGTTATAGGTGAAATGCTACAATGGTGTCAAAGTTAATAGTTCAGGCATTTTACCAATGGGGACATGTTGCCAAAGTACAAAACACACTAGTTTTATCATGAAGGGCTTGGCAATGCATCACCAACCCTTGGCAACGCGTCCCTAGCTCTTTTGTGCCTAAAAATTCAAGATTTCATGCCATAGCCCTTTTAGAGCCTTCTAAGGCCTTCCGATGGCCTTAGGGATGCCTTCAAATGCCTTAAGCATGTATGTACACATGCACTAGGCCACAAAGTGTCATTTAAACCAATCCTATGGTGTCCATAAACACTACAAAAATCATCAAAACTTCACTAGTCCACCATGTCCATCACTATCCGCCAACTAACACCATTCACAAAACTACTTGAATTATACCATAAGCAAGCTTTGAATGGCATTAAATATGTATGAATCATAAATCTCATACCTTAATTAGCCTTGAACAAGCAACAATCAAGCACCACATGCCAAGAATATCACAATCCAAGGCTCCACTAAGGATTTTCCTAGGTTCCAAAGCAATACAAGATTCATGGCACTAAATTAGCTCAAACCCAACAAAACACGAGCTTAATTAAGCTCAAGAAACATGAAATTATCAAGAACAAAAGCTTACCTTTCAGCTAGGGTTGATCATTCGATCGATTTGGTCACCAACCGACCAAATAACTTAAAACCGATCAGTTATCGGTTTTGAATATCATCAACCAAACCAATTGAATTTCATGTAAGAACCGAAACCAAACCAACCAAATAGTTGGTTCAGTTTTGTAATTCAGTTTAGAAAAAAAAATAACGTCTGCTGCTCTTTTTTTGAATCTCTTCTACAATCTCCATTCCTAAATTCTTCCAAAACTAGCCTATATTTTTTTTTCTCTAATCAGATCAACAAAACACACTAGAAGCCACAAAAGGATAAAGAATTCCTTTTCAATTTGTTCCCTACACTCACAGATTTGTTCTATTTTCCTCATTCGCCCTATCGATGATGCCCACAACTGTGCAATAATGTGAGACGATGGGCAAGAATCATTGATGGAAGCAAAGCTATGCGATAAAGTGCGATGGCTTCTAGCTTTCTGCAAGCGGGAAAAGATGGAGGAATGAGGATTAGTTACCGAAATAGATGAAGGAGATGAAGAAATGGGATGGTGGCCATTTGAAGGAGAAAGAATGGATGCTGGTCGAAGAAAAAGAAACAATCAGGCAGTAGGACTAGTGGTTTTGAGAGTTACGGGTAAAGGAGGTGAAAAAAGGGGTACATATAGCTAGGTTCAAAAGTTGGATAAATAACTCTTGTTATTTGAAATTTGCAATTCGGGTTTTCATGTTTTTGAGTTTCCCCTTTATTGTCCAATAACCGAATCGATAACCAAAATTATATTTCGGTTTTGTCCCAAACCAAACCGGATAACTAAAAAATCAAACCATTTTATCCAAATTCAGTTAGTTTTTTCAGGTTTTTTTATTTTTTTCCTAATAATATTCACCCATAACTTTGCCCAAGCTGAAACATTTCGAAGAGCTCTAACACCATAAAAAACAAGCTTCTTTGGACTTGGGTAACACAAAAGCCTTCTAATTACATGAAGAAATCTTGGGTTTGAAGAGGATTTGGCAAGAGATTGTGAGGAAGGAGAGGAGCTGCAAATTTTGGGCTGGAAATGAGATGAATAGTGGCAGAAATCCACCCCCCAAAATTGTTTTCAACACAAAACCTCCCTCTCCCCCCAAATTTTTTTAAGTGTTGCAAATTGACCTCTTCCCCAAATAATAACTAGGTAAGTTTACATTATTTTTGCCTGTAACAAATTTCATTTGAATATCAATACCTCACATACCAAAGAAAGGAAGATGGGATTTATTAAATTTGGAACTTTGTGACTCTTGATCTTACACGGCCAATGATATTACATTAATTCGAAGCAGTTTTTATGACCCATATTGATTGTAACAACCTTGAGATATGGTACTTATCCTTACCATCACAAACTAGCAATTAGTTTTCCCTCAAGAGAATAGAAGGAAGTTTAAATATTATCTTGGAGACAATCGTGACTGTCAATGAAATTCTTAAAATCGGACTAAATCATCTGGCACCAACCGGTTTGACGATGAACCATCAATCTACACAATCTGGGTTTTGATACAAAGGCGAAGATTGGTCAAAACTACATAAAACTATGAACCAAAAACCATTTAAAATATGTTGTCAAAACAAGATTGAGAACATGGACAGAGGAAAAGAATAAGAAAAGAAAAAGGGAAAATACAGCAATTCCTTAAAACGAAAGAAGACAGACAGAAGACGAAAGCAGAAAACAAAAGGATAAAAAAAGGAAAAAGATAGAGCACTATTTACAGCTTGCCCGGAGAGGGAAAACAAAACCCATTTACATTAAGGTTCGTATCTTAATACGTCAAGTAAAATGCAAACTTAATTCTTATGTGCAATATTTTATTTTCAATCATTCTTTTCATTTCTGTTATGTCATTTGGCACTCACACAATACAAATGAAAAAAAAAAAAGAAAAATTGGGCAAGTGGTTCAACCTGTTGGACCAACTGGGCCGTGACCCAGAAACCCTAACAGTCCGAAGTATAATTCAATTTTAAAAACACTGACAGTAATTACTCGAGCCACATGCAAAACTTACAGAAGCTATCATGCAACAGAAATACTAATTTCTCTTTAAAGAACGGCTGCACATATTAGGGAGGCTAGAAAAACAGGTATACATACACACAACAAAGATGCAATCTAAGCACTTCGTACTTTTGTATGGAGGTACTACAGTTACCCAATATTATGCAATTCGTTTCCAGCCATTTTCATTTCCCCCGTCAAAGGGGTTTCCAAACGGTGAGCACTTCTTGGAACATCTCCAGCATCAGTTCTCTATCTGCCTGCCTGAAAAAGTTATTCATTTGGTCCCTGACATCGTACACCTTGCCAAAATCAAACAGATACATCATGCAACCCTTCTTCAACCTGTGAAGTTGGTAAAGCCAAGCTTCCTGCAACCTTTCAAGGACATTGCCCGAGTTTATGTCTTCCAAGAGGCTCTCCTCACATGCATCTTTCAGATCTAGTATGTCATATTTGTTTGCTGCTCCCAGCAAAGCCAGCCTGTGCTTCCAAAAGTCATCCTGCTTTATGGTTCCATACAAGTAGCTGAGGAGGGCCATACAGGACTCTAATGACATGTCCTCTATGTGGATTGTGGATGATTCCTTTTCCTTGAGATTATGATGGAACATGCTCTGAAAAACTGGTGAACTTGCAGACAGTACTGCCTTGTGAGCTCTGAGGGTGCCTTCAGCGGTATTTATGGTGACATCAGCATGAATACCCTCATCAAGCATGCGAGCCAGGCAACGGAGGGTACTTTGAGTGGAGAGGGTCTGCATTGCTCCATCAATGGGCCATACTGAACTGGCCTCTCCACCCTATTGACATTTAAGAGGAAGTGTGAAAGTCCAGAAAATTGAAAACAGAAATAATTGCTAGAGCATTCTGAAATGCAGAATTGTCCATTTTCTATTGATTTATTGGTAATGCATGGGTCTTTAAATCAAAATTTCTCTAGAATTTTTTCCTCGAACAATAGCTACCAAAATGATACAAATAACTGTAAACACCATAGAAGTGGTAGTGGAACCAAAGAAACTAAAAGAACTCACATTTGGAGAGCAGATCTTCAGGTCTAGAAATTCTACATCAATAACAAAGCGACCATGGAATGTAGAATCAACCGGCCAAACAAAATCTTCGCATGTTCGAAGCAGTCTTTCATGAACTGCAGCAGAAGACATTTGAAATAGCATGGTAAGGGTAACAACAAAGAGCTCCTGACAATATAATCATCTCTTTTATAAATAGAGTTGAGTTCATATTTTCAAAGAAATGAACCCTACAGTGCAGTAAGTAAAGGAAAAACAGAACTGCTACCGCAAGACATCATTGACATGCTGCAAATCATATTAAAAAGAAACTCAGCTAATGAGATAGAGAGCAGTGAACAGTCATTTCAAACCAAACGGATTAAAACTTATCTTGAGCACATTATACAAGTCAAAACGCGACCAAACATAAGAGATAATCATGGCAAAAGGTGTAAATGGAGAAAGCTTCATCTTCCCCATTGACCAGTTGGAGCATTCAACAAAAAACCAGATCCACTTAAAACTCTGCATTATTTCAGCAACTCTCGCTTCAAAATGCAACTTCATTTCCTTAAAGAATCACAGAAGAGCTAACTAATCCAACTGAAAGAATCTTGTAAGCTAGATCAATCAAATTTTGGCTCTCAGTTCTGCTGACAAGTACTAACACCCAGAAAACGACATGCATACCTGGGGAAATGTAGGGTTTTCTATTAAACCCAGAAGTAGAGACACGAAGAACAAATCTTGCGATGGGTGGCTGCTCCTTCGAAGCCCGAGAAGGCTCTGGAAACAGACGAATGTAGAGGTAACGATTCTTCTCTATCGACAAGTGCCTGGTGATCAAAACGCAAATCGGAAAAAGAAGTAATCAATTAGAAACACTTAGGAATTAATAAGCACTCGGATCCCATAATTGTGTAGAGGTGGGGATCGATCGGAAATACCAGTTCCAGATACCGACCTTGAAAGGGTCGGATTTCTTGTAAGAGCAAGGGCCGAAGTTCTCGATTTTCCATTGGGCGAGTCTCGAGATCGTCTCGACCCTTGAATCTGCCATCATCGGAGCTCTCTGCTCCGTCGTATTTGCTTTCTTTTTCCCTGTAAGCTGAGACTTGAGAAGAAGGGAGAAGACGAGCGAAGACAGACCGTCTGTAACCTGTTGACGTTTTTCACTTGGTCTGGGTCATTGGATATGGTAGTCATAAATCTCATAATTTGCAAAAATGTCAGTGAAAGCCCTTAAATGTTCATATTTTAACTATTCAAGTCATCAAATTAAAAGTACCCGGCCTCAATTCTGGTTGGTTTAACTGGGTTTAAGTCCCCACGGCCTTGACCCAATGGGTACAGTATTGAGGACATTATGAGGAGATCTAATGTTCAAACCTGTCCTCCTTATTCCATTTCCCAAAAATTGCATATAAAAGCTAATTCAGTTGCCTTTTGGGTCATGAAAAAACTAGCATATCCATTTTCCTTACTTAAAATACTAATACGTGTTTCCTTGTATGCTTATAAGCATTCTTCTGAATACCAAAAAAAAAGGTTTGCGAAACCTTTGTCATTTAGCTTTAGGCTCTTTAGCTTTGCAGGCACTAATTGTGAGTTTCATGGAATTTCAACTCCGTTACATTTAGCAAATTATAATTAAACTCTAAAAATGTATGGAATTTAAAATGTTCATGAAGAATTCAAATCACTGTTCATGAACAGTGCCACATGGAATTTGTCATGTTTTTGAAGAATTCAAATTATTGTTCATGAACAATGTCATTCTTTTCTTTTCTTGTCCCAGTTGCAATTGACTCAGCCTTGAAGTTGGTCCTCTTTTGCAAGGCTATTACTTTTCCATGGGCATGTGTCATTAGTTTCTCAGTTTCAATCTGTTTCACATTTCATTTTGATTGAAATGCATTTTTAGTTTCTAAATTTACAATTTTCCCATTTTAGTCTTTAAATATGATCTTTGTGGAGATTGGTCCTCAAACTTAAGGGTAAACTTTACCTCTCGTCCCTAAACTAAATCCAATGTTACTTATTTGTCCTTAAATTATTAAATTTTGTTTAATTATCCCTAAACTATATTCATTATTACCTAATTATCCTGTCATCCATCACAAATGTTAAGAATAGATAGAAAAATGATGTGGCTACTGATGTGACATAAAAAAAGGACATGGTTGTTGATGTAGCATCACTTTTCCATCCATTTTTAATGATATAATAGACGGTAGCACGATTAAGGAATACTAGATATAGTTTATAGACGATTAAGTAACATTTGATAATTTAGGGATAAATAAGTAATATTAGATATAGTTTAGGGACGACTGGTGAAATTTACCTAACTTAATAACTACTTAACTTGAGTCTATTTGATCTATTGATTCCCAATTTTATTTGTTATTTTTTTTATATACTACTTTCTAAAGCAAAACATTGGCCACCATAATATGTTTACATTACCTCATGATTAATGTCATTTGAAAGTCACATTCTATTTACTTAATAAGCACTTGAATAAAAAGTTTTATAAAGTAATTATTTTTTTATGAACTTTTTTTAACCAACCTAAAACAAAAGAAACTTTAATAAAAGGAAAAATTACAAAAAATTTCCCTGTGGTTTAGTCTAACCTACACTTTACCTCTTCTATTTTTCTAAACCTACACTTTACTCCATCATTCTTTTACAATGTCTGATAACAATTTCAAAAACCCTAATTTAAAGTGGGTAATATTTATGTTCTAGTAATTTCAAGATTTTTGATATTTTTTCAAAGGTAACTGACTTCTAAAAAATACTGATATGTATTTATAAAAATATATATATATTTACAAAAAGAAAAATTCATAATTTACAATGTATATTAACTAAAAAAAAACCTTTTGAGATATTGAAATTACTTAAATATGACTATCGTACAATTTAAAGTATAATTTTAGAAGTTGTTATCGGACAGTGTAAAACAAACAATGAGCAAAGTTTAGGTTTTCAAAAATAAAGAGCGCAAATTGTAGGTTAAGAAAATTTTCAGGGGTAATTATAAGTTTTTCTTAATAAAAATACTTACTTTTGTGACAACTATTTTAAAAATACTTTTTTAGGCTTATTAAATTGCAACACTATACAAGTTAAGTGAACAGTAAGTACATCTAACTTTGGTAGGGCCACTAAAATTCCTATTTCATGAAACTTCTCATATCTTAATTTTGTAAATCTGATGCTTCTTTTGTCTTAAAATTATTGTAATATATTCTATTTTAAACTGTCTCAATTTTTTTTTAATATTTTTATATTTAATAAATTGATTTATTATAATACCATATTCTCAATTCTTTCACTTTCTTAATCTCCTACATCAAATCAAATGGTTCAATAAATATAAAACATCTTCAATCTTTAACTTAGTGGTTAAGGACTCAAAAAGATACCGGAGAAGCTGAGGTTTAATCTCCCCATTTCCTTATATAATGTCTAATGTTAGTTCGGATACTTTCCAAATCCAAAAAAAGTAAACATTTTTCTTTGCTTTTACATATGAGTTTCTCATAATCATTATCTATTGTATTGATATTTCTATTTACCAAAAACAGGTTAAAAAAAAAACATACCTTCTGTTTCTAAGTACAAAAAAAAAAAATGGAATCACGCGAGCCTAGCATTGGGAAAATGTAGATTACTCCAAAGTTTGGAGAGCCCAGAACCTTCGAGCACCAGCGCCTACCCACCACTTCACCTCACAGAATTAAAACCCTAACCGCAATCGGGCGAAAGGAAAACTCCAAGTTTCTTCCCACACCCGTAATCAAATCATTCGAATTCGATCACAAGAAAGAATCTAACAATGTTCTTCTTCTTCGTCGGGGGGTTGGAGCAGCAGGTGCGCCAGGTGCTGAAATCCGGAGCCGGCCGCTGCATCAGCTGCCGATCCGCCGCCGATCTGGTCGATTACGACAAGGTATTGAAGGTTTTCTTCGTCCCCGTCTGGCGATGGCCCGGGAAAGATCCTCTAATGCACTGCAACAACTGCAATCTCTTCTTCCCTCCGGATTTCTCTCTGCCGCCTACCGGGGATCGGTCCGGCGCCATCACCAAGGATATACGGTGTCGTTTCTGTGACCGGGTCGTCGAACCCGATTTCAGCTTCTGCCCTTTTTGCGGATCTGCTCTGTAGATTATTCTGCTCTGGTGGTCGGAATAAGGTGTAATTACAGTTTTTCGATTTGGGTGTTCTTAGAGCAGTCCAACTTCAACCTCTTGTGTTGTTGATTTCGAACATTCGTAAATTCTTGTTTGGTTTCTGCAAATCTTGAAAGTTACCTCAGCAGCAAACAAATTTACGACGTCACCCATTTGGCTCCCCAACGGGGGAACCATGGTGCGTCCTATAGGCCCACCATTTTTTGTGGTTGACGGTGCCAGCGCCAGCCACTCGAATTCTAAATGGTGCTTCAGCTTGGATTAGAATGGTGCCTCGTATTGTCCATTTCTATTAGATACCAAGCTTATAACAACCATTTGAAAGGTATCATGATTCTAGTTGACTGTAGCATTCTATCGGTAGCCCAATTATCGACAAAGATCGATAGGGGTAATGATGTTTGTCGGTACTAAAATTTTCTACGTTTTGTGATCCTAAAATTTTCTACATTTTGTGAACTTAGTCTCAAAATTTATCAACTTGCCACAACAATTTTAAAACTATTAAATCATTAGTTCTGTTAGTTCTAATTTAGGTGTTTCATTAGGTTGGAGATGAAAAAGCTAAGGTAACACATAATGAATGTTTAAATGCTAATTTGTTGACTCTTTTTATCTAATTGATAACTTTGTGTATTGAATTGATCAAAATGAAAAATATAAGTGATTAAAACACACATTTCCCATCATTCTCATCCATTCATCTTTCTTCTTAAATCTGTTTTGCGACTGAATTGCCTGCTTTAACTGTGCTCTGATAATGACACCAACAATGAGTAATAACACAAACTTGTGGACACTTAGCAAGAGTGAGATCCAGTGGAAATTATAAGTGGGCAAGTCTTTTGCGACTTTAAGTTTGAATCTTAGGTACTTGATTTCGAGTTATGTCATGTTTCTCTACCTGCATTTCTTTCCCCCCAACTGTGAAGTGTGACTATGGACTAACAATGGAACAATGTTAATTCCAGTGCTGTTTTTATGAATTTTTTTACTAACCATATGCTAGTTGTTGACGTGATAGGATGTGAAAGAAGAATTCTGAAAGTAGCAAGAAGATGGAGGAGGACGGTTATCGCCACTAACCCAATAATTATCATACAAGATACTAACAAGTTTTCACTTCCCTATTTAAATATTCTTAGAGGCTTTGACCAAAGCTCCCGAATTAGCTGCTTAAGAGAATCGGGCTTCAGCCTCTTCTTTGAATTCTCTATTTTCAAGGAAGATCGTCTTCCATCCTGCTAGAAAACCCTTCAATGCTTTCTCGAACAAGGGCATTTCTAATTTCCGAGTTGAGATGTTAAACCCTAGGTCAAATCAGCGGTGGCTGGCAGTGATTGACTCAGAGTAGGCTGGCGGGAGCAAGAAGAGAGATAGGTCTGATTTATTCGACAATTATGTTTTCCAATCACCAATTAATCAGTTTTGTTTTCCAAACTTTTTGAGTTGAGAGTTGTGGAATTTTTACGTGACAATGAAGAGTTTGTTAGGAATTTTGACTAAGTTAAAAGTCATGGAATCATTGCCACCACTGCCTACTATAGATCAAAGGAGAGGAAGGGACAAGTTAATCAAAGAAGAATGAATTGGAGAAGAAAGAAGAATGGATGACAACAAAGAGAGGGTGGAAAAGATCTAACGTCAATTGAAATGTCGGGCCTCTCTCATTTCCTCTTAGTGATGACGAACGGTGAATGTGACAATGGGAGAAGAACCAAGGCTGCTATGGTGACAAGTTGGGTGAAGACGATGACAAGTTGGGAAATTAGTGTTTTAATCACTCCTATTTTTCATTTTAAGCAATTTAATCTCCCAAAGTTTCCAAAAAGATATAAAGAGCCAACAAGTCAACATTTAAACTTCTATTATATGCCATATCAGCTTTTTCATATGTTACCAGGCGAGGCATCCAAATTAGTGCTAATAGAGCTAAACGATTTGATATGTTTATGACTACTTTGGTAAGTCAATGAGTTTTATGACTAAGTTGGCAAAACGTGGAAAGTTTTAGGATTGAATCCATGATCAACCCTCAAACTTGACCAAAACCAACAGATAGCCCCTTAAAAGCTGACTTGGTACACATAAGCCCTTGGAACTCGCTGATTCGGGACACTTAAGTCCTTCCGTCAACCTTTTTTATTGACATGATTTTTTGCTTGAACATTTCAAAACAATTTGGACTAAAATGTCAATAAGTTGTAACTTGGGTGATCTCCTTCATATTTTAACAATTTTCAACCTATTATGGAATTATTTTTTTCTTCTAAAACTTTGCAGCCTTCCCTCCTCCAGTCACCTGCCTTACCACTCAGGTGGCCCACCCTCTTACCACCTTCCTTAATCTTCCCTCTACCTAATTCTGATTTTAATAGGCATAAAGTGTACTGCTACGCTACCTATTGAACTGTCATCAAATGGTCTCTAAACAGAGTTGCTTAGATAAACAGAGCACAAATCGTGGAATTTTGACATGCTCTTCCTACTTGCCCTCATTCTATATGTTAATTTTGTTGGAGTTTGACACAATCAAAAGAGCTATTTAAATCTATCTACTATTAAGATTTGGTTTTATCTTCTGTTAATAAACTCTAGTTGTTAAAGTCATGCAACTTGTTTTATTCTTATCCTAGTCTACAACGTAAATAAGCATGAAAGACATGGGTTGTTATATTTCTATCACTTGCAAAGGCTATAAAAGTCCAGTTTATGCAAAGAATAAAGATTGAAGTATTCCTTTAAAACTTCAAAGGATTTGTCTGAGCTTACTTCCCTTACAAAATTGGTATCAAATCCATGTCTCAAGTACCTATTTAAGAGACGTAAACAAGTATAGAAAATAGAGCAAGATAGAGCAATCATGTCTAAAAGCAACTTTGTTCAACCGGCCATACCCAGGTTTGATGGTCATTATGACCACTGGGCTATGTTGATGGAAAATTTCCCTCAGTCAATTGAATATTGGCACTTAGTTGAGGTTGGCATCCCTGCAGCAGCAGTAGAAGGTGTTGAAGAGACTGAAGCTCAATGTAAAGCAACAGAAGATGCCAACCTAAGGGATTTGAAAGTAAAAAATTATTTGTTCTAGGTTATCGATAGAACAATAATTAAGACTACCTGGAATAAGGAGATAGCCAAGGGAATCTGTGATTCCATGAAGCAAAAGTATCAAGGCCCTATTAGAGTGAAAAGGGCACAATTACGAGCACTCGGACGGGAGTTTGAGGTTCTTGGAATCAAAGAAGGTAAAAAAGTGGATGAGTACTTCGCTCACACACTCACCATTGCTAATAAAATGAAAGCACATGGTCAGAAAATGGAGGAATTGGTGATTGTCGAGAAGATACTGAAATCAATGACTGCTATTTTGACTATATGGTGTGCTCCATCAGAGAATCCAACAACCTTGAAGCCTTGAAAATTGATGAGTTACAAAGCAACCTTCTAGTTCATGAACAACAAATAATGGGGCACAATGGTAGTGAAGAGCGAGCGCTAAAAGTCACACATGAAAACAAATTTGCAACTAGAGGAAAAAGGCATGGAGGCATCAAAGGGCAAAGAAGAGGCCCTGGCAGACAAGGGTTTAACATAGCCCTGGTTGAGTGCTACAAATGCGATAAACTAGGGCATTTTCAATATGAATGTCCTAGTTAGGAAAAGAAAGTGACTATGCTGAGCATAACGAAAAGGAAGAAATTTTACTAATGGCCCATGTAGGACACTTTAACGTAAAAGGATGGTAAAGGGACTGCCACAGCTCAAAGCCACTGTAAAAGTGAGTCATGATTGCCTAATGGGAAAACAAAGCAGGGATTCAATTCCAATAAGGAGCCTATGAAGAGTTTCATAAAAACTACAGCTAGTGCTTTTAGATATCTACAGACCAATCACACCCATATCAAAAAGTTAGAAAAGGCATATTCTTAGTTTTATTGATGATTACAGTAAAGAAATGTGGATTTACTTCTTAAAAGAAAAGTCTAAAGCTTTCACTATGTTAAATTGTTACAAAGCTTCAGTTAAAAAGGAGACTATATTGTCGATTTGTAGTCTAAGAATTGACAAAGGAAGGGAATTTACATCACATGAATTTAATGAGGATTGCAAGTCCAATGACATCAAAAGACAACTCATTGCTGCTTACACTCCCCAACCAAATAGAGTTGCTAAGTGAAAAAATTAAATAATTATGAATTTGATTCAAAGCATCTTATCTAAGAATAAAATTCCAAAGCACTTCTAGCCAGAAGCTGTAAACTAGATTACTCATGTGCTCAACCGAAGTCCAACTTTAGTAGTGAAGAATGTAACTCTTGAAGAAGCCTTGAGTGGCGTTAAACCATGTGTTGGCAAAAGCTGTAAGTGTGTCTTATTCAGTGTAAGTAAAGCATCTAAGGCTTACAGGCTACACAATCCCATCACAGCAAATATTATTGTAAGTCAAGATGTGGACTTTTAGGACGACGAGTACTGGGATTGAGGGAGGAGTATGGAGGAAGAGATGCTCAATGTACCAGATTAGGGGGATAGTGATGAAGATCGTGAAGAACATTAGCCTAATAATGAAAAAAATGTGATGTAATACCCGAGCAAGAGGAAGGCCCATCTATATCGTTTTCAAGTAGCTCTTTGTCAAATACTTCGACATCCTCAGATGAAGGAAGAAGAAACAGAATGCCACACACATGGTTGCAAAACTACGTTTCTGGAGAAGGTCTGTCCGATGAGGAAAAAGCTCTAATGCATGGCCTTATTGTGTTCACAGACAATGGAGATCCAACAACATTTGAAGAGGCTATCATTAGCTCAAGGTAGGGAGATGTTATGAAAACTGAGATCGAAGCTATTAAAAGAAACCATACTTGGGAGCCTATTACTTTACCTAGAGATATAAAGACAATTGGAGTAAAATGGGTCTTCAGAACCAAATACAATGAACATGGTAAGGCAGAAAAGTGCAAAGCTCATTTGGTTGCAAATGGGTATACATAGAAGTTTGGGATATATTATATTGAAGTTTATGCACCTGTAGCCAAATGGGACACTATCAAATTAATCATGGCATTGACAACACAAAAGGATTGGAGTATCTTTCAGCTAGATTTCAAAAGTGCCTTTTTGCATGGAGAATTAATTGAGGCATTCTATATTGAGCAACCCCAAGGATTTGTGAAAAAGATAAAGGATGAGAAAGTGAACAAACTCAACAAAGCTTTGTATGGTCTGAAGTAAGCATTAAGGGCATGGTTCAGCAAAATTGAGACTTACGTTATCAAAGAAGGTTTTGAAAGATATAATCTTGAGCACACCTTGTTCACCACAGCTAAATGAGATAAAATTCTAATTGTAAATCTACATGTTGATGACTTAATTTTTACTGGAAATTGTGAGAATATGTTTGTCAAATTCAAGAATTCCATGAATCGAGAATTTTTCATGACTGATCTTAACAAGACGGGATACTTCTTAGGTATAGAAGTAAAGCAATGTTCTTAAAGGATTCACATTAGTAAAAAAAAATTTGCAATTGAAGTGCTGGAAAGATTTGGTATGGCTAAAAATAATGAAGTGCATATTCCAATTGTTCTTGGTGTTAAGCTTGCAAAGGATGAAGGGGGAACTAAGGTTGATGCCATGGTGTACAAACAAATGGTAGGAAGTTTGATGTACTTAACAATTACAAGGCATGACTTGGTGTTTGTAGTATGTCTTGCTAGCAAGTTCATGGCCAACCTGACTAAGATGCACTTACAAGCTATGAAGAACACAACAAATTTCGGCATATTCTACAGGAAAAAAGGTAAGGCAAAGCTGATTGACTACACAGATAGTGACTATGCAAGTGACATAAATGACCGAACGAGTACTTTTGGTTATGTTCTTTTTTTAAGTAGAGGTGCAGTATCTTAGGCTAAAAAAAACAACCTGTGGTGGGTCTCTCAACTATAAAAGTGGAATACATAGTAACAATCTCTTGTACTACTCAAGGAATTAGGATGAAAAAGGTGCTAGATAAGCTTGGTCACTTTCAAGGCAGCTACATCACTATCTTATGTGATAACATCTCTACAATAAAAATCTCAAAAAATTCAGTGTTAAATGGTCGTAGCAAGCATATTAATGTTTGATTCCACTTCTTATGTGAGCTTACAAACGATAGAAAGGTGGAGCCAGTGCACCGTGGTTCTCAAGAACAGGTAGCTGATATCATGACCAAGCCATTTAAACTCGAAGTGTTCGTGAAGCTGCAAGAGTTACTTGGTGTCTATAAAGTTTAAGTTTAAACTAATTGCCTACAGGAACTAGTTTAGAGGAGGATATGTTGGAGTTTGACACAATTAAAAGAGCGTTTAATTCTATCTACTAGTAAGATTTGGTTTTATCTTCTGTTAATGAACTCTAGTTGTTAAAGTCAAGCAACTTATTTTATTCTTATCCTAATCTACCACATAAATAGGCATGCAAAATGTGGGTTGTTATTTTTCCAGCACTTGTATAGGCTATAAAATCCCAGTTTATACAACGAATAAAGTTAAAGTATTCCTTCAAAACTTCAAAGCATTTGTCTGAGCTTAAGTCCCTTACAAATTTGGTTCCGAAAAATAATATGGAAAGAGATATATAGAAGAGCTAGCTCGTTGCATTGTTTAAGCCAATGATATCCCCCGAGGATGCCATTGAACCAACTTCGTCGTCTGTTTTAACTTAGACATCCCCAGAGTTTGATTTTGATTTTTCAATTCCGAGTTCTATTCGTCGTATAACATCAAACAGGGTTTCAATCTCTTGGTGATCCTTAGGGAAGACAGCCAAATGGTAGGCTGCTGAAGTGGTAGAACAAGTAATGGAGAATGGAAAACCACTAGATTTTAACCCTTTTGACAATGTATCGATGATGGACGGGTAAAATGGCAGCTGGAAGAGTAACCAAAGAGTATAGAGATTTCAGCTGGCCAAAGTGTCATAAAACATTCAGGCAAACACAAGCATTATTGATAAAGGTTGACAGAAGGGCTTAAACATCCCGATTTAGCAAGTTCAGGGGCTTAAGTGTGCCGAGTTGATGTTCAAGGGGCTATTTGTCTGTGTTAGTCGAGTTCAGAGGCAGATTGTGGATTTTGGCCCTCAATTCTCTAAATAAGTGTACACCTTGAGCTTGATATTATCGTTTGCCCTTGCCTTAAAGCACATGGTGGCCCAGTGTTGTAAAAGTTGAGACCTGATCTGCTGATTCAACCAATTCTATTGTGAATCATTATTTTTTAATGGTCTCACTCAGCTCATTAGATATTTATAGCCATTTCATTTTAACTTAGGTCAGCATAATAAAAACTGGTTAAAATCACAAAAATGCTTAATATTATTCAAATTGGTGAATAATGAATTGAAATGATGTTCTTTTAGTGTGATTGGTAATAATCATGATAAATGGTAGGTGAACCGGTAATTAAGCTGATTGTATTGTGAACTAGAAGCTTTTCCGGTTCAGTTCACTATTTAATTCATACAACATTACATGGTGGATAGGGTCCAGAAGTTCTTTTATGATGTTTGTATAAGTAAAATTCTAATTTGCTTTTCTTCTGACATCAACTCGTCTGTGTCAGTATTTCTCAAGTCTTTCTGTCTGATTTTTAATTATTACTAGATTAGCTCATACATCACTGTTAATCAAATTTAAATATTTAGTATTGACTACTTTGTCATGAAATTGAAGGTTATTTTAGTTTTTTTGGTAAAATAAAAAATATTAATTTGGGTTACAAATCAAACCACAGCCTTTCAATTGTTGCTTAATAATCTCCAACTCTTTTAGCCTAATGGTTAAAGGATCAAAGAAATATGGGGTCACTCCTCTATATGATGCCCTAATGTTGGTTTGGGTGTATCCTAGATCCTAAAAAAGTAGATGTTTCCCCAATTTCCTTACATATAAGTATTTCCTAACTCTTATACATTGTATAAATACTTTTGATTACCAAAAAGAAAATGTTGCTTAATAGTATTTCCAAGTTATGCCTAAAGTTTTTCAAATGACGCAGTTCATCCACTAAATGTAGGGATGACAAAATCTAACCTGACCCAATGATCTAGCCAGACCCATCCAAACCCAGCTCGACATGACCCAATTTAACTAGAAAAGTCAATGCCTGAACCCGACTATGCCCAACTTGACATGAACTCGAACCCAATTGAAGTAAAACCCGAAACCTAAACTCAAATGATCAAAACCTAAAATACCTGAACCCGAAATGCTTTGAACCCAAAATAACTTGAACACGAAAATGTCCTAAACCCGGGACTAAATTGACCTAGACTTGAAATGACCCAATGATTAGACTCAATATAACTAGATTTTAACCCAAATCAACATCAATATATGGTCAGCAAGGATTTAAAAAATTAAGAGTTTTTATATATTGCTTACTTATCTAAATTTTACATCAATTATGGTAATATAATTTAAGAAACTTTAAAATGCTATAAAAATATTTTATATTTATGGGTCTTTGAAAAATAAGTTAACAAAAAAATATGCTTTACATAGGGATTTTTTGAAATTTAATAATTTAGAGATTTGCTTATACGTTCTTTTAAAGTATGTAACTGACACACTGGGTCTCATCTGATAGTTAAATTGGACATCAACTAATCCAGATCGAATAGCAGTAGATCCACTTTGAGAAATCTTCATTTGCAGCACAAAGATTTTTCTTTTCATTTTTTTTTTCATAATCCTGCCCAAGTGTGCGTGTGTGTGTGTGTGTGTGTGTGTAAAGTAGGATACAGTTAAGGAGTAAAGAGACTTTTCACTTAATAGAGTTAATTGGAGAATGACAAATGGCAGAAATTACACTTATGGCAAGAAAATTTTAATTTTTTCCACTTATCATCCAAAAATATCCTGAATTTAAGCAAATTCTGATAGCCGAAGGACTATCGCCTCTCCCAGTACGTACTTCCCGCCGAAGTTGTGTTCGGGAAGCCTGGCGTCAGCCGAAAAGAAGCACTGTCATTGACCTCGGCAGGAGCAAAGTCAAGCACCACGAAGTCAGGACTTCGGACAAAATGCCAGGAAATCCAAAGGTATTGCTGGCTCCTTTGGGGAACCAAACAGATCGCCTTCGGGACAAAGGCCTAGCCCTTACAAGAAGGAGAGAATCCTCCGAAGGCAGAACCACCGAACTAAATGACTCCTCGAACTACGAGCATAACTCCCGAAGAAGGGCGTCCATACCAAAGGACGACCTCGCCCAGAGGACCTCGGGAGTACGGCATGAGCATTTAAGGAGCCTTTGACATGTCGCCCACAGGCGTTACATGCCGCTCCAAACGGCGTTCTGACACGCCGACGCCGTCCAGGTCTTGTCACGACCTGTCTCGGTTCAAGGCTCAAGGAGCCTGCCACCGGCTACTTGTCCCCTACACCCAGAAACTCAGAGAACATCCGACCAAATACGTGTCGTCATTTGAACGGGCTGGGAACTCCTATAAATACCAGGGAACAGACCCTGGCAAACGGTTCGACTCCTCCTCCTTGAGAAAACACAAACAGGCAAGGCCACTAAACTTCCTAGTGCTCCCCCTCTTTCACCTCTCAGGACACTGACTAAGGCGTCGGAGGCTCCTCCCTGAAAAAATACCCCGGGGACCTCCTAACCCTCTTTTCTGAGTATTTTCAGGCACACTCCCCTGGGAAATTTGAGCTCCAGGCGTTCTCCTCCTCAGGAAGTCCCTCCCGAAGTCACAATGTCTTCCAACAAAGATGTCTCTGGGCATCAAATTCTTTGCTTGAAAAGAGCACCATAAAATCTAAAGGAGAAAATTTTGGGAATAAAAAACCGAATAATACATATGTTTTTTTTAAATAGGATAATTAAAGGAAGAAAATATTCTGTTTATGCATTTCTACTATTTATTCTTCGATTCTTTTCCTCTCACCCATTCCCACATCCTTGCCTTGATCTCTAAATGGGATAATCCATTAGCATTGTTGGAGATTAGCATCGGTCATTGAAGTTTCATGGCCACAGGTATAACTATCATTGATTCACTTCAACTAAAGAGAAAAGCAAAGAGAATGCAACTTCCTCTCTTATCTCCTCCACTCCTCATTCTGTAGATCCCCGATGATCAACACTCCAATAACCATTGTGGATGGTGATCTCTGCCACTCACAATTTTCAGATAGTGAATTTGCTTCCACCATCCCTTATTCTTCCAAGTGTGGCACCTTCTTACTAAAGCTTAAGTGCTTTCAATTGACCAAAACAAGTAAGCCAAGAAATTTTTGTAAAATACAGTCCAAGGACAATTCAAACAAATTGCTAAAGGATTATCAAAGATTAAAGTCTAGATTTGAGAGCCTTGGTGCCATAGAGAGGACAAGATCTAGTTCAGATGACTGATGAGGAAAACGATTGAAGGTCTACCCCCCTAACAGAATTACTTCTCAAGGAAATGCCGCGAATTTGGGTGTTATGAAGGCCTTGGACTCTGATTCGCCATTTGATGAATCCGATGAATTGGTGGTGGTTGAGGCGAGGAAGCAGGTAATAATCAACATGCTATCAATGAATTGGTTCTGGAGGATAAGAAAATTAATTAAAAAATAAGAAGAAGAATATATATTAAAGAAGAATAAGGCAGTATCTAATGCAACTTTAAGCAAAATTGGAGATACTATTACAAGGTATCTAATTAGTTGTACATTTATAGTTGGTTAGTTTTTAGGATTGATAAAAATATGTTAGGAGAGTAAAATAAAGTTCTTCCTTTCTTTGTCTTAACAGTTATTAACAAAGTCAAATTTCGACGGTGGTAAATGTAGGTTTTTGAAACAGCAATGACTCAATCATAAATTTCACCAAATCTCAGGGCAGGTTTTTGTAATTTTTCCCTAATTTATACAACTTAATACTAAGTAAACTAATTGCACATAAACCTTTTGAAAGTAATACGACTACATAATTTTATGATTTGTGAAGCCCAAACTAAGGCTTTAGCTAGGGGTGTAAAAAAAATCGTGCCTTATCAAATAGTTGGAGCTTAAGCTTGTTTTTCTCATTTTCTAATTGAGCCTAACGAGCTACAAGGCCAAACTCAAGTCATATTTTAGATTCAAACTCTTAATAAATTGAGCTCAAACCCAATTATGCTCAGCTTGAACTCTTATCAAAGTTAACGAGCCTAGTATAATGTCAATATAATATAATTTATTTAATAAAACAAAACATATCCTACAATTCTAATTCTTAATTCATCCGGACTTGTTATCCTTTCCCTACTTTCCTCCCTCAAACTCTCAACTCACCCTCACCCTTACGTATACTAAGAGTCTAAGACTCAACCTCGCTGTTTTCTTGTAGCTTGTCTACCACCTCACTGTCTCTCATTGCCCCACCATTGCTTGCTGTGTCCATCGGTTGTCACCACTTGCCCCTTCTAGCATTATCGTCGTCGCGTCTTCTCGCCATTGTGCCATTGAGCCTTCTCACCATTATGTTGTCTTATTGCGTTGTTTGCTTGTGTAATTCTAATCTAATCTATCGCTAGCCATCCAGCCTCCCTTATCTCAATCGCATGAATAGGCAGTGTCACCCCACCCATCCAGCAGGCTAAGACCAACAATCACTAGAAATTCGTACCCCAATAACCCGGCTCTTGTCTGATTCATACGGTTTTTGGTTAGTAAATGTGTTTTTCTTCTGAAATTATGATGATTTTTTGTTGAAATTATGGTGATTTAGTATAATAGAGTAGATGTTAACGAGCTCAAACTTGCTTTTTGAGCTCAAACCGAGCTCCATTGTTAGAGCTCATAAATCAAGTGATTTAAGCCTCTCACGCTAAAGAATCGAGTCTAAGCTTACTACAAGCCAAGCTTGAGCCTGATTTATGAAGCTTGTCGAGCTCAAATTCAAGCTCGAGCCTACTCTAATATGAAATGAACTGAATTCGAGTCTTACCTATTCAAGCTCTATAATCGAACTGAATTCGAGCCTGGCCTATTGAAACCCTGTTTGGCTCGTTTAGACCCCTAGCTCTAGCGACCTTTTCATAAATCCCCAGGCTTCAACGTGACCCGACCCCGAGCAGGTCGGCCTCGAGCATGCCGACAGGGAAGAAGAAGAGAACCCTGCAAGAAGAAGCTAGCGGTTGCGGATAGATAAGAGACAGGCCAACCTCCGCCGATTCTTCTCCATCGATCGACGAAGGGCGGCGCATTTGTTCAAGATGCCGAGGACCCAGGCAAATGGAAATGCTGGGGTCTTCTTCTTCGCTACTCTGCTTCTGTGGCTCGTCTCCCTCCTCTTTGAGATCCTCTTCAACAAGCGAACCCAGCTCCTAGTTGTCGTCGCCGCCGCTTGCTTCTTCCAAATCGCCAATTGGGTCGTCAGAAATTTCGTTTCCCGTGACCCTCTCTTCGTCAACACCTCCATCTCCCTCCTCCATTCCACTCTTACCTCTGTTTCAGGTTCCTCTTTCTCTCTATCTCCGTGTTTCTTATTGTGATTCCTCCGAGATTCTGTTCACGTACTGTCTGCAATGGAATGTTCTGATAATTTGTATGTTTCTATGGCAAAGCTCGAAGTGAATTAGGTACATATTGTAATCCAAATCATACAATGATTTATGCATATAGTGGGAAGCTAGAGTAGCCGTGAATGACTTGAATTATACTGAAATTTCATAGTTTTAGGTTACAAATAAGAAAAATTAGATAAGCTTCTATTTTAAATCTGTGTTGCCACTTGATCTAGCTGGCTCATTGATGGATTTTCATGTTCAGTGCATGTCCGGGACTAGTTATCTTTTTTCCATTGTTTGTTACTCCTGTAACGGGTTTAACAGACTCGGTTTTCTGTTCTTTCTTTGCAGTGGTTTTTATTCTGGTATATCAGTTGTTAAAGACAGGACCAAAGCACATGTTTGAGCATGATCAGTTGTTTGGATATACTTGGCAATGGGCATACCAGGCTCTGTGCTTTTCATGTGGTTACTTTGCATACGATCAATGGGATATGTTGCATTACCGACTATACAGTGGCCTAATTCCTGCCATCTTAGTGCATCACTTAATTCTTCTGATTTGCTTTACTCTTGCTCTTCACCGAAATGTCACCATCAACTATCTTCTTCTCACCCTAATTTGTGAGGTACGTTCACTAAACTTTCATCCTTCAAAACAATAAAAATGATATTGCGTTTAGCATTGCTAGATGTTCTAATCAAGCATCAGTCTGTTCAGTTTGATAGCTTGTGCATAATGTTTTAAAAGGTCACTTTTCAGGGGAGGTTTAGTTTTCAAAAAATGGAAAATTAAAAGAGCAAACTTTAAGTGTATAAGACCAATGCCATTGCCTGTAAAATTCAACTCAGTAGCATGAGTCAAGCAAGGGGCAAAATATATGCCTAAGTAGTATGTTTGACGTTAAATTGCATTATAATGCTCCCAAACATACATAGTTAGGTGGACAGGGTTTAGCCACAGTTTGAGCCTGAATATTGGTAGTTTGCTCCTTGTGTTGCTCCTTGTCTTTGAAATTGTAAAGCTTTTTCCACCTCAAAAAGACTAGACAGAATTGCAGGTGATAGATTCTCCCTTTATT
Organism: Aquilaria sinensis; assembly: GCA_005392925.1. Classification (NCBI taxonomy): domain Eukaryota; kingdom Viridiplantae; phylum Streptophyta; class Magnoliopsida; order Malvales; family Thymelaeaceae; genus Aquilaria; species Aquilaria sinensis. Next base: position 176,275 of record SMDT01000025.1, on the reverse strand, counting down.
TTCATTTTCTTTTGCATCTTTAACAGCAATAATGCATATCGAAAGGTGTATTGAGTTTTCAATTGTCCTGTACTAAAGTGCATAGGAACGAGCAAGACATGTTTGTCACAGAAGTGTGCTCTCTTGCCCTAGGTTCTGTCATTTCATGTTTGTTTTCACGCTAGTATGTAGTCAGTTACAGGTTTGTATGAGTTGCCTCAACATACGGTCCAATTTAAAAGTGATTCGATTAGAAACGTAAGCATTAATATATTGTATTGACTACTACTTCTGGTTCTGCTATTCACTGATAATGAAGCTGATCTATGTTCAATATAACAGTTGCATTCCATCTTTCTTCATGTAAGAAAAGTGCGACGGATGGCTGGTTTTCGTGATTCAAAGAGCAGGATTGTGAAGTTGGAATGGGTGCTGAACTGGGTCACGTTCTTCTTTGCGCGGTGTGCATCTCATCTTTTGATCACTGTGAAGATATTGAAAGATGCACCTAAATTCAATAAAGGAATCGAGTTGCCCCTTGCTTTGGTAGGGATGGCTGGAATGAATCTGCTCAACCTTTTCCTTGGGATCGATCTCTTCCATGCCTACAGGAGAGAGAGAAATCAGGAGAGAAGCAGTCGTGATCATCAAGAATGACGCAGCCAAGAATGGTACCAATGAGCTGCCACTGGTATCATGTACAAATGATGAAGCAATGAAACAAAAACGAAAGAGAGAGAAATGTGCTCAAACATACCATGTACCCTGCTGGTCACTTGTAATCTGTTGATCCTCGGACCAGAAATGATGGGGATTTATATTGCTTGTCAAGTTCCAACTAGAGAGCAGCAATGGGAGGTTTTGGGAACGAGCATAGTTGGGAAAATGTGAAGAGACAGTGCCAGAAGCTCCCAGCTCAACTGGGACCCCCCGTCAGGGGTCACCGGACTTGGAGTCGAAAGTGCAAGCCACTAGCGGCTGCTGCATTGTTGGGGCACCGCACCGGCTCCCTGTCTGGCTTTAAACATCGAAAGAAAGGGGGTAAAAAACAAAGAAATGGGAATGCAACCGCTACAACAAAGCTTTTGACGATTAAGAAGTTGGAGGCACTTGTTTCTAGAAAACGCTATGCACACCAAAAATAAGCACCGCCAAAAGCCCCATCTGAGAGGGTTCAAGTTTTATACCTATTAGAAGGCTAAATTTTTTAATCCCACAAAAAACTCCGGAGACTTTAATTCTCAGCCATTTTGGATGCACCATAGATATTTCTTCTTTTTAATTTTTGTTATTTCACTCTTGACTCATCCGCTCAAAATGATAAACATAACACATTATGGGAAAAAAAAATGGAAAATAGTAATATCTAGTATATCATGCTTTATACATATATATAATATTTTACAAAACCAAAAAAAAAGAGAAAAGAACTAATGGCTTTTCCGTCAATAATATTTTATCTTGGTTATCCTCCCTCAAAATTAACTCTGATTCTCTCCAGCAATAGCAGTTCTGATAAGAACACACTGAATTTTACAATTTTGGAAGGCTGATTCTTCTGTGCGCCTGGTGCACGCGTAACCCACCTCCCCAAAGTTATTTCTTATGTATGACTTAGTTCTTAAAATTTAATTTTTGTCTCATTTCTTTGATTCAAGGAATTGTCAAATTTTCAAAACTTTTCTCCTACTAGTAATTAAATATTATTGTTAGGAAATTTTCAAAATATCACCCAAGTTACGTAGCAATTGTAAGACCCATAGTTGATGTGAAAGGACAGTAAGATTGTGTAAAACGTTGACAGATAAGCTAATAAAGATATTAATATTAATTGATAATTACTAATGGATAAAATTTTTAGAAATTTAACTAAGTTTGCTTCAAAGAGACAGGAGGAAGAAGAAATTATGGGAAATAGAATAATGAAGAACTCACAAACTATATTAATCAAATATGTTGAAAAGAAATTAAAAAATTGGAATATTCTTAAAATGGATAAATGAGATGGTTTATAAAAAATGTACTTTTGATTTCAGAATGACAAACACGAAGGAAAAAAAAAACAAACAATGTTTTCTAAAAGAATAAATATGCCCTTCTAAAAAAACAAACATGCCTTCTGAAGAACAAACACCAGAAAGCAAAAGAACAAGAAGTTTACAGAAATAAGGTTATGTGTAAGAACAAACAGTGTCTTCTATAAAAACAAACACTTAAGTAACAAAAAATAAACATACAAAATAATGAACAAACAATGTCTTTTAAAGAACAAACATATCATTCTCAAATAACAAACATACTCTTCTAAAAGAACAAACACTAGAAGACAAAAAAAAAATAAGAAGTTTACAGAAACAGGGTCATGTATAAGAAAAAATACTTAAGTAACAAAAAATAAATATGTAAAATAAAGAACAAACAATGTCTTCTAAAAGAATAAACATAACTTTCTAAAAAAAACAAACATACCATTCTAAAAGAATAAATACAAAAAAATAAAAGAACAAGAAATTTACAGAAATATGGTCATGTATAAGAACAAATAGTGCATTCTATAAGAATAAACACTTAAGTAACAAAAAATAAACATGTAAAAAAAAGAACAAATAATGCCTTCTACAAGAACAAACATGCATTCTAAAAGAACAAACATACCCTTCTGAAAGAACAAACATCAGAAGACAAAAGAATAAGAAGTTTACAGAAACAGGGTCATGTACAAGAACAAACAGTGCCTTCTATAAGAACAAACACTTAAGCAACAAAAAATAAACATGTAAAAGAAAGAACAAATAATGTCTTCTAAAAGAATAAACATGCCCTTATGAAAGAACAAACACCAGAAGAAAAAAGAACAAGAATTTTATAGAAATAGAGTCATTTATAAGAACAAACAATATCTTCTATAAGAATAAATAATTAAGTAACAAAAAATAAAAATGTACAAGAAAAAACAAATAATGCCTTCTAAAAAAACAAACATGTCATTCTAAAAGAACAAACATACCATTCTGAAAAAACAAACACCAGAAAACAAAAGAACAAGAAGTTTACAAAAACAGGGTCATATATAAGAACAAACAGTGACTTCTATAAGAACAAACACTTAAGTAATAAAAAATAAACATGTAAAAGAAAGAACAAACAATGCCTTCTAAAAGAACAAACATGTAGACAAGAAAAAACAAACATTGCCTTCTAAAAGAACAAACAGGCCCGTAAGTATAAATACTAAAACACAAAAGAACAAGTAATTTATGCAATGCTTGAAAATGTAAAAGAACAAGCATGCCCTTCTAGAAGAGCAAACAAGGCTTAAAAGAACAGAAAACAAACATATCGTAAAAGAAGACAAACAGTACCTCATCAAAAGAACAAACGTTTAAGTAACAAAAAACAAACAATGTATTCTAAAAGAACAAACACGAAGACAGAAAAGAACAATCAATACCTTCTCAAAGAATAAACAATACATTTTAAAAAAAACAAACATATCATTCTACAAGAATAAGCACAAAGAAACAAAAGAACAAATGGTAGAGAATAAAAAAAAATAGAAAAAAGTAGACATATGGCATAAAAGAACAAGAAGAAATAAGAATAATATCATAAATCTAAGTAAAAAAAGGTGAAAAAAAATATTTTAAGAAAATAAGGAGTAAAACATGAAATAAAACAATAGACAAAACTTGAAATAATACTAAAATAAGAAAAATAAAAAGGGGAAACTGGAAAAAGATGAGAAAATAAAAATGGAAAAAGTAAATATACAACAAAACTAAACAAAGAAAAAAAATGAAAATAAATAAAGAAAGAAATAGAAAAATAAGAGAAGAACAGAAAAACAAAATTTAAAAAAAAATGAAAAGGGGGATCGTTGACATTCGATCCATTGCCCAGCTTCCCCTAAAATTAAAATATTAGTCATGCTACCCAACAAAATAGTTTGTCATGAGGTTGCGGAAAAATAAAAATCTATTATATTTCATGAGGGTATGATTGCTTACTTTTCTGAGAAACGGGGTCAAAATGATAATTATTGTATTTTTCAAGGATGACGCACGATATAAGCCTGGTCTACAGAAAAGTTACTCATTTTGGAATCACAAAAAATCAAAACCTACAACGAAAGCATTCTGATAAGTAAATTAATTTATTTTTATTTTTATATTTTTTTACTTGAAATTAATTTTATTTGAAAATTAATATTATATAGATACAATAATCTATTTAAAAGTAAATTTTCATGATGTTGTTAAATTTTAATTAATTTTTCTTTTTTAATAGCTTAAATTAAAAAAATTCACAAAAATTTAATAAGATTATAAAAATTAAATTTTCAATAGATTATTTACAGCTACATAATATTGACTTTTAATTAAAATTAATTTCAGGTAAAAAATTAAAATTAAAAATAAATTATTTTAAAACTAATTTACTTAAATTGGAAATTAATCTCTGTCTCCCCTTTTTAATGACCCTACTGTGTCTCTTTCTTATTAAGGTCCCATTTGATATTAACATGAGCAATTAACGTTAGAGTTTTAAAAAAATTATTCAATAATAATTTTTAATTTTTAATTTTTAATATTTTTATATCAACTATTAAATAAATCATTTAAAACTCTAATATTAATAGCAAAAGCTGCCCCAAACGGACCTAAGTCGACGTCTGGGGCACTACACCTAGGCTAGTTAGTTTGGTCCCTGGCCCTTGGCGGAAGATGTTCCTCTAGAACTGCAGCTCCTAATAATTCCACCGTCCGATTAGGCAGCAGGTGAGTGAAAATATTAGGCTTTGCGTAGGTCTTGACAGAGCAATAGGTCAGCTGCGTCAGCACACAATTGGAGGAAAAAAAGACAAAGAATTTCTTACTCGGTACATGTGAACCGATGAGAAGTGTCAAACTTGGGCACTGTTGCAGCTGGGGTTCTCTCTTTTGCAAGGTTTTTGACTCGTTGGTGTCAAACAAATCAAGATGTATCCCTAGAAAATTTCGCCTCCACTGCTATAACCTCCCTCTAATTCTTCTCTTTAATGATTATGAGTAAGAATAACAAAAAGAAGAGGGAAAAATCAAAGGCGTTCCACTTCAACACCTTTGAAACGTGTTATGCAACCACAATTTTGTTAACAGGAATTTAGGGGAAAACGGGAAAAAATAATTAATGCAAGTAAAGGGCTCATTGCTCTTTCCGACGTTATCTTTTTCTTTTTTCTTTCTTTTTTTCCCCTTCAGATTTTAAAGCGTTTGTATGAGAACCATAAAGAATATGATGCGTGGGCGTGGCACTATTTTGATTCGATTAAGTGTACCTAATAAAGATAGAATTGCCCAGATGAGAAACTATTTGTCCAAATAATGAAACGCAACAACCAAATGCATTCTGCAATATTATCAGCAAAATTCTGTGGATTCTTCAATAACCCAGAATACTTCACGTAGAACTTTACCGGCCAAGTAAACCAATAGCACTTCAACTTTGACAAGCACACATCACAAATTACAAGGTAGAAAAGTTTGAGTCACCCGCATGTACTTGCCGTAGAGCTTCTTCTTTATAGACTCCTCACAGGGACAGCTCCTAAATTCTGATTACAGGAGCTGCGATTTCCATTGGTCAGTTTCGGCTTTGATTCACAATGGTGATGCTGGAATGTCGCTGACCACTTTCATACAATTTACGAATGCATGTCTATTTCTGAAACACAATCAACAAAATGCTGCTGTGTTAGTAGTTTTGAATGTAACATCATGAAGTTTGGCATGTTTTTGTTCCTCAGGGAGAAATGAAATCAACCCAAGCACCAGAAAACCTTTTACCAAGTGGAGGAACCAATAGCGCAATAAGTCATTTAACCACAGCTACTACTCTATGCTCCCTTCTTAAGACCCATTGGGTTCAAATCTGTTGCTACCCATACTCATTCAGGCATACTCCTAAATTTTATTCCCTGTCCCCCACACACAGAGACATCTATAAGATTTTTTGTCCCAAAATAAATGACACTAGACACTTCTAAAATGTTCCTCCAATTTTACCCATGGTATCAAACTATTCAAACCATCAAATCTGGCATACATGTAATGACAAAGGAGACTATAAGAACCTCAGTAAATATGATGATGTGAAATCTTAAATCCAATGGAAAAAGAAAAGCATAGCTTCACTTGTTTTGGCAGGAGTACTACATAACTCTAAAGAGTACTACACTACCTTGGAAGAATTAGATGAAGATTTGGTGTCTGCTTCCACCACAGCACTTGATAATCGTGCTTCAGATTTTTCATTTGAGTAACTGCAAGAGAAAATGAAACCAATGTTAGTAGGAATGCTATCTTTAACAAGCCAGAACAAACAAAGAGAAAAGGGTAAAAAGGGCCTGGCAATCCTGGTTGAAATACATAAGAAAAGATCAAACGGGAGAAGAAAAGGACTTGGCTGTTGCAATATTTCAAAGAAAGACCCGATGATGCATGTAAGATACACCATTTCATACCAAGTACCAAGGTATTGATGACATTCAACATCTTTTCGTATTAAAAAATTAAGATACCTAAAAAATGCTAGAAATTATATTACCAAGTTCAAGGAAAAAGAAAAAATCCAGCATGATAACCAAGAAGGCATAAATTTATGGTGGCTTCAATAGAATCTACCATAAAGTGTACAATAAAGTCCCACATGGGAAAGGGAGAGAAAGGCCACAAATTTTTCACTAACAGATTACAGATTGCTTGCAAGATCACCATTAACACAGCGAAAAGGACATAAATTTTTCACTAACAGATTACAGATTGCTTGCAAGATCACCATTAACACAGTGAACTTTATGAAGTTAAAATGCTTACGTTGAAAGTATGGTTACCCAGATCAGCTCAACACAATCCACCCAAAGAAGCCTTTGCTCAACAGGTATCACACCATATGTAATTAGGTGAGCAAATGGCCAAAGCTTCCACCCTGCCTGTCAAAAAATATCACAAAATGTTCCTTTTTCACTTGATATCATCAAAAGAGAACTAAGTACCATTAAAGTTTTGCTCACTTCAAACAACCTCAACTAGTTTAGTTTAGTATAATAACAACTAGCAAGCATTAATCAACACTGGACTATTTCACAATAGGAGTTTCACCTTTTCCTTTTCCAATTCCAATATGATTTGCTTCACACAGTAACTTTACCAGAAAACATAATGAAGATATTTGATCATCACCTCAACCAAACTTAGGAAGAAAAAGAGAAGAAGGTATGCACAATTTCTAAGAAATGTTGCAGAAGAAGACTTACAATTCTAAAGTCCCCAATGACAGATAGCAGGCTCTGACACTATTCATTAGGACTAGATATTTTGAGAAACTCGTGCCATAGATTTTACATTGGAGGTCAAGAGAGTGCATGTACATGCACAATCTAATGTTAAGTTTTGCATGGTGAACTTAAATGGATCTCTTCATGAAAAGAAATCAGAGCCTGCAACTGAGAACAAGGTGATATCAAGTCCACGACATCTGAATATTTAAATATTTCTTACTGTCAGCATAGACCAAAAAGTTGAGTTCAGCTCTCTAAAGATACTTTCTGGTGATTCAAAACGCAAGAACCCCAAAACAATGTAATAGATGCTGTTCCAGATTGCTGCCCATAATGTTTGGTCGAAAGCAACTTTGACAGGGACCACCCACCAATCTTGAAATGGAAAGAGGGCCTGTAAATTCAGAACAGTACAGTAAGTGCTAATGAGCAACTAGAGATAATGTTTTTGGAAAATTCTGAAACCATAGGCATCACCTCACAAAACTGGTAATAATAATGAGAAAGGGATCCGTGGAGTGTAAACCCAACAAGACCAGATCTGAACATTCGTGTAGTTTCAAACTCAAGCAGTGGTTTACCTTCATAACACTACAAATGTCAAATAGGATGTCATAGAATTTTGCTGAAGCAACCTACTCCAAAGAGCAAAGAAGGAAAGGGTGAAGAAGACCTACTTGTGCAATCCAATCACCTATAGAGTATACAACCCCGCTTATTGCCATTTTGGCCAATACAGGATTGGATTTAAGAGCTTCTTCATATGCTGTCCAATTGTGCTCAGGAGCATATCGGAGTACCTCAAAAAGTGTCCATCCCTGACAATACAGTAATGAGTGAATGTATAAGACAGATAGAGCTTTTGTTCATGATGGGAAACGATCCTGCATTGGGTGATTCATCCAGGTGCAAGTGCAGATAAGGCCTCAGGTCTCATGGTAAGCATGAAAATAACTTCATGGTGGAAGAATTATTTCTTTATACCTAAGAGCGTCACCACATCCACGTGATAAATGAAACACACAGTTCAAGAAGGAAAGGAAACGCATAAATACCAAAATTCTGGATAATATTTTGCCAAGATTAGCTACAGATGATCAGAAGTCCCCGTTTCTGCTTTTTTAAGACTCTGGACGCTAAATCTGAAGCTAGACATTATTTTTGTGCCTACAAAGCAACTAAAGCTTTTCCAAGGCAAGAATTTGAAGTCGTCCCCATTTTTCATTTTTCAAAGCAGTAAAAACACCCAAACTTAAGAATTCCAGCTCCCTGATAAACCAAGGAAACACCTCAAAACGTGCTGCCAAACCAAATTCAGCCGCCTTATAAAACTACTGAATCGAGCACCAAACGAAATTCCAAGCACTCAGATACCAAAAGAAGACAATTTCATGATCAATTAGATAAGCAATACTGAAAAAGTGGATCATTCTTACGTGCCAGTAATCGTGATCGATGGTGAGCAACTTAGTGACAGCGAAAGTTCCCAATCCAAGAACGATGGCGGCATTTATTGTTCTGCTAATCAATCTTTTATCTTCGGGCTCTCCTCCTCCGCCTTCAGGGGACCTGAAATCCTCTGGCTTAGTTGATCTTTTAGACTTTCTAGTCTTCGCCGGAGCTAATTCTTTGTCCTTGATCACCGATTCGATGCTCCAATTCCTTCTCGTAAGAATCCAATCCTTGGAAGCGTTGCGGGAGAAATTGGCGGACACGAGAAATGGAGAGAGATTTGGGTTTAGGAGTTTGGGTCGAGTTTTGGAGGGTGAAGTTGGCTGGACGGTCGGCAGGCTGTTAAGAGCCGCCATGAATTACGATCTTGGAGAAGTGAACGTAACGTAATGTTGTGCTCGAAAGTTTTAGTAGAATGACGTTGGTAGTTAATTTCTCTTCTGGATGGTCGTGACGTGGCAGCGTCTGGATCGGAGGGACGTGGCAGCGTCCGACATCACATATAAAGACGTTTCCTTAACTTCAATGTAGTGGTGTTCTTTGGGTCGGGTCAGACTGGCCTAATTTGGATCTGGCACAGGATCAAACCCAGCTCAACCAGGTTAAGGGAAGACTCGGCCTACCCCAGGTGGAGGCACGATTAATGGTGGCTGAACATAGGCCCATGGAAGGAGGGCAGTGTGGGTGGACTCGGCACGATCTAACATGCAAAGAGGCCTAGGCCCAGGTATGGACCGGCCTAGGCACATTGGCCTAGAGCCGAGCTAGGCTGACTGTTTACCTTCCAACTGTATGCTGCAAGAAATTAAAAATAATGGCAAAATTACAAATATGCCCCCAATGACTCCAACTGTGACTTTGACCCAAAATTTTACTTTTGTCCACTCCAACAACTAGTAAAAACTAGTTTTTGATGATTTTTTGGTAAAAAAAAAATATACGGCCTCCCTTATAAATAAGGAGGTTCATTTACTACATTTCCCCACACTAGCAATTGCAATCTCTCTTCTTTTTCTACTACATTCTTCAAGTTCTCAAGCATTTTTGTTAATCTTTTCTTAATATTTTTCTAATCTATTCAAAATCACTTTTTCATCTTTACTATTATTCTCTCACTGATGGCATCAAGAGGAAATGGTAGGGCAACGAATAGCTCCTCATCCAGCACCACCGGCTTTAAAGGCTTATTCCATCGTTGATCTCGGCCGACCTACAAAGGGGTCCACATTCCAAGATGTGCCCCGATGATGATCAAATTGACATGACAAATTAAAATTTAAGGTTCAACAGTCAACTATCAGACAATGACGTTAAAGAAGTGGAGGCCACGCTGGCTAATATTGATGGAGAGGATAGGACCCAACTGATAAATGTAAATTTTGTGGTCAAACATGTTGACTTTTTGTCAACTTTGACCACAATTTCCTACCTCACCACTCAATGTTTTTGGCCGATTCTTACTTTGATCCTTCATTTTGTAGGTTGTAGAAACGGACTGTAGCATTGGAATGGCATCGGGATGAGCGGAACAAAAAATGGGCATGTGAAAATCAAGGGAATTTATAACTGTAAGGCCTAGGGCCCAGGAGTGAGGTATAGGCGCCACAGTTCAAAAGCCTACTGCCCGAAAAACGCACCCTGGAGGCCTAGGCACCCAAGCACCCCCTCCTAGGGCCTAGGCGCCAAAGCACCCTCGAGCCTAAAGGCCTAAGCGCCCAAGCACCCCTTCCTAAGGCCGAGGCACCAGGCACCCGAGAAAGTGGTCCCCTACCTCAAATTTGAACTCAAGCTTGCTATTGGCCAAGGATTTCTATCCAAATGGTTTGGTGAGTGAAAGGGACACCTCCAAAGGGTAGAAGAACCTGGAACCTAGCAAAAGAAGGGGGCTTCATCTTCATCTTCTCATCCTAGAACTAGTTTTTCCATGTCTACCATAGTTAGTATTCTTGGCTTTTCTTGGTTTTTCTTGGTCACCATTGGAGCTAGCTTGGAGATTGCTTGGAGTGCTCAAGGGGGCTTACTTGAAGACCTTGGAGATAAGCTCTTTTAGTCATCTTGGGTTTAATCTTTCATCTTCCTTGTAGTTCTCATGGATGATATAATGTTTATTTTCATGATTATGTTTTATTTAGTTATGGAGTAGTCTTTTTTAGCACTTTCTATGGATATAGCTACTTAGATTGATTATGTTGAGTGAATTCATGGTTATGTGATGTTGGTTTTCTACTAAGTGTATGTTTATTCTTCTCTTGAGCTTATTGTTGTGTTAGCTAGTTGATGGCCACAATTAGTTGCACTATGAATTACCTCTAAACTCTGGGAAAAGATTAGAAGCTATTGGACATAGGAGAAGAATTTAATGGGTATGGGCTTGTTGGGAAATTAGTCTAAGTCATTAGGTAAAGGTAAATTGAGCTCTAATGTCTCTTTCTAAACTTGTAATCGGATGAAAATCCTTATTAAGTTTAGATTAGAGAGATTAATTCTTTCACTTGGAAAAATAAGAATTCAATTAAACAACTTTACCAACATGCATTGGAAACTAACTCACTAACTTGAATTCACCACTTATTGAAACAAGTAGTGAACCTATAAAAAGTGTACTTTAGTAATTTGTCAAAAACCCCACATTTTCACTGCATTCCTAGCATCTTAGTTTAGTGGCATTCCAATTAACTTAGACTCATTAATTTTCTTGTTTAGCCTTTTATTTGACATTGTTGGTTTAGCTAAAGTAGTTTTAAAGTAGTGGTACTTGGCAAGTGAATCAATCAATCTTCGTGGGAACGATACTCACTCAACCCATCTACACGTCCACCGTGCACTTGCGGGTTAGAGATTAAAAATCAACTATACCAACCGATGTCAACGAACCATCACCCTAAGGGCAAGGATTTACAAGTACAAGGTAAATTCTTGAGGCTAACGGTATAGGTGTGAGAGAATTTTGACCTTGTTTGGGAAATATATAATATAAGGACTAAATTGATAGTAAACCTAGTATGAAATTTTATTATAGTATCTTCTACAAATCTAGATTCGAATAGATGAGAATGACCGAAACTCATTATGGGAAAGCTTATCTGGGGGCTATGAAGCAATCATTAGTTTTTCTTAAAAGAAGTTAATAATTTTGTGTGATTGATTTTCTAGGCAATCAAAGGTTGAGCTGTAAATGGGTTGGGCTCAACTTGATACTTTTGGGCTTAGAGCTCAAACTTGATGAGTCTAAATATGGGCTCAACCCCAAGTCAAGAGTTTGATAGGCTTGATAGAATTAAGGGAAAAACATAATTTATGAAAAAGCTTAGGGGCTACATGCAAGTATTATGCAATTCTATAAGGTTAAATTGTAGTTAATCCTATATATAATGACAACTTCCCTTGGCCATAGGTGAACTAAAGTTTTCAAACTTTTAGGGCTTATGTGAAATCATAACTAACTATAGGAGGGTGAATGTTTAACACTTTTTATCATAATAGCTAAAGGCTCGACAAGACTCAAGTTCAAGCTCATTAGTCTCTGTCAACGGAAAGCTTTGCTGTCCAGCTATCCAAATCTTCCTTCTTTGTTTTTTAGCCCCAAATTTTTTCCTTTAGTTTTCCTTTTATTATCCTGTACAGGTAGAATACATTATAACCAAGATTATAGTTTACATGTATGGGGCTAAAATCATGGGGGGACTTATGTACTTTCCATGTATAGCATTCTTGTAAAGTTTATATAATGTATACAGAATAAAAGACCAAACATTCAGTCATTCACACAAACTTTGTCATGGTATCAGAGCCATTGACTAACAACTCAAGAGCTTTTTAGTCCATTTATTTATTTTTTTTCTTCCCTCTCAACTTCGGTATCTCGGCGCGGTTTCAACAAGCTCTTCTTCCCTTCTGTTCTTGTTTTGACATAAACTTTCTCTGTTTCAGTGATCTTCTATCATTTTCTCGTTGTCTTTGGTGTTGTCCCAATTTTTTAGTGCAAAATCCTTCTTTGGTCATTTGTTGCAACTTTTTCAATGGTTCTTTCTAGTTTCTTTCAGCATATTTACGGTTATTTAAGATGGATTCAGTACTTGTGTGTCAAGTTTATAGGCAAAAATTACTCTACTTGGGCTTTTCAATTTGAGTTTTTCCTCAAAGAAAAAGATCTTTAGGGTCATATTGATGGCACGAGTTGTGCACCTGATTCAGACAAATCCAAGTATCCAAAGTCTTCTCCCTCATGGATTGTGCTTGATGCTCAGATTATGTCTTGGCTTTTTCACTCGGTTGAGCCACATATTGTCACCAACTTGAGGCCTTATCGCACTGCAAAAACCATGTGGGCACACTTAAAAGGGGCTTATCATCAAGACAATGTTGTTCATCATTTTCAGTTAGAGTACACAATTGCCACGTTTCAACATGACGTTATTTCAATCCAAGACTACTATTCGAGTTTTCTGGTCTTTAAAATGAATATGCTGATCTGGTTACTACAAATGTTCCTCTTGCCTCACTTTTTGTCGTTCTGAACCTTCATGAAACTAGTTGTTGTGATCAGTTTCTTATAAAACTACGTCCTGAATTTGAATCCGTTCGCTCTCCTTTGTTGAATCGATCTCATGTTTCTTCTTTTGATGTCTGTTTCGGTGAGTTACTCCACGAAAAACAACATCTTAATAATCAAACTAATCTAAAGCAGCCTCATGGTAGTTCAAGATCAGCCATTATGGCTTATGCTGCTAAAAAATGTGGACCACCTATGAACTCTAAAAACATGTGGTGTTTCTGCTGCAAGGAGTATGGTCATATTGCTATCAATTGTCCCCAGAAATATTGCTCTTATTGCAAGAAGAATGGTCAGATTATCAAATAATGCCGCAGCCCCCCCAAAACCATCAGGCCCAGGCATTTCAAACTTTTGTTACTGTACCTTCTGCCAATTCTAGCTCTCCTTTTGCTGTTCCTTCAGTTCTTGCTTATCTTCCAACGAATTACTGTACACTTGAAATAGTGCAACAGATGCTAGTTTCAACATTATTAACTATAGGATTCCAAGGTAAAACCTTTACTAAACTCTAGCATATGGACTCTGGTGCCTCAAATCACATGATGAATACTCTTATTGCCTTATGTCATGTTCGTCCTTACGCTGGTAAATCTGCTATTCAGACTGCCAATGGTAGTTCCTTGCCAATAGTTACTGTGAGAAATGTCTTTTCTAAGTTCACTGACGCATTTCTTGTTCCTCCGCTTTCCATAAATCTTATTTATATGGGTTAATTAGTTGATAACAATTGTGCTGTTAAATTTTCTAGCGCTGGTTGTGTTGTGTAGGACCAGGTAATAGGGGAGCCGATCGTGAAGGGACCTAAAGTGGGGTGCTTATTTCCACTATTTTTGCCTGTTCCAGATTTTTCTTCAGTTTCTTCTATCAAGTCATTTGCGTGTACTGATGTTTCAAAGCTTAGCATGATGTGGCATCATCATTTAGGCCATCCCAATACTCAGATCTTATCTCATGTATTGAACTCTGGTTTACTTGGTCATAAAAATTATTCTTCTTTATCTCTTGAGTGTACCTCTTACAAACTTGGTAAAAGCAAAATTCTTCCTTTCCCTTCGCATGCTAGTAGAGCATCCCATTGCTTGGATATTATCCATAGTGATGTTTGGGGACCTTCCCCAATTACTCTGCATGAAAAATTTAAATACTATGTGACTTTTATTGATGATCATAGGAGATTTACTTGCGTCTAATTTCTTTGCTCTAAATTTGAGGTCTTTCATACTTTTATTGAATTTTTTACGTATGTCGAGACTCAATTTCCTGCTTCTATTAAGACATTACGCATAGATTTTAGTGTTGAATATTTGTCTACTGAGTTTCAGGCTTTCTTGACTTCTAAGGGAATTATTCATCAACATTCATGTCCCTCTACTCCCCAACAAAACATAGTCTCCGAACATAAAAATTGTCATCTTCTAGATGTAATGCGTACTCTCTTGCTAGAATTTCTATTCTATCTATGTTTTGGGCAAAGGCTCTAAAAACTGCTACTTACTTGATTAATCATTTACCTTCTCAAGTCCTACATATGGAGTCTCCCTACTTCTGTCTATTTGCTAAGCAACCTAGTTATGATAACCTCCATACCTTTGGTTAAGTGTGTTTTGTTCATTTACCTCCCCATGAGTGAAACAAATTATCTGCTCAATCTATTCAATGTGCTTCCTTAGGATATAATGTTTGTCAAAAGGGTTTGTTTGTTATAATCCTACATTACAACATACATGCATTTCTTGAAATGTTTTTTTCTTTGAAGATCAACATTTTTTTTCCTGTGTCATCATTATCCTTTTCTTCTACTGTGGTTCTTCCATCCTTTGAGCCATAGATCTCAACGTTTCCTCCAATCAATTCTTACTTTAAACTAGGTATTGCATATACAAGATGCTCCCACCCACAGTTTTTTTCCGGTGGCTCTAGGGATGGCAATAGAGCGAGCGAAAACCGCGAACTGCGGATATCCACTCATGAGGGATGGGTAAACAGGTGAAAATATCCGTGATGGGGCGGGCATGGGTAGAAAATTTCACCCGTCTGGCAGGTGCAGGCGGGTGACCGGTAAGAGGTATCCATCGTGGATAAATCCATGCCCGCCTACCCATGAAACCCGCCTAGTATATGAAACTTCAATTTTACCCTTAATAGCTTAATACATGTGTTACCGCTCTTAATTTTAAATGGCTAATTTGGTAATTATACCTTTAAAGTTCACACGCTTCACGTTTTCAGCTTCAGCCTTCAGCCGGAGTTGATTATGCCTTCTCCACCTTCACCGATTCATTTGGAATTGGGCACTAGGTTTTAGAAATTGGGAGGTCTCGTCGTTTCGTCATTTTGTCTCGTTGCTCACGACCACACACAGCTGCTCACGTCCAGCGCCGGAGGCACGATTATTTTGTTCAACGGATCCTTTGACCGAGAGGGAGAAATCAAGCTCAGGCTGTCAATCACCACATCGCTGGCTAAGCCCGCCTGACGCCCGACAGCAACATTTCTTTATGATTTATGAATCCGAGATGAGAACAAGCCAACGAGGGAAAGGGAAACTGTTTTGACGACAGTGGGTAGCAACGATAAAAAGGAGAAATTTCAGTGAGCATATAGTCATTTTCATTTGATGCCTGGGCTAATTATCTAAAGATTCATAAAAAAGACGCTCTGTTTGTTGTTCAGTGAGCATATAGTCATTTTCATTTGATGCCTGTGATTGTTTGTGTATGCTTAGTTGTTGATTTGCATATAGTATTTGATGTGCTTGGCTCTCGCTATACGAGGAAAATCTTCACAACACTTCTCATTGTCCTTCTGGCATTCATGGTTCTGTTCTTGAGCAAACCTGCAATTAGCTGCTTTGGATTCATTATATATCATTTTCCAATCTCCCTTATTAGTTGAAATATCTGTTAAGTGTCCTGTTATCCCTGCCTTTTAAGCTTCCCTGTCTTACCGCTACTAGTCCTAATTTCTGGCAGATTAAATGGTATTTTAGACAAAATAATAGTACTTTTGGCTTATTAACTTCTTGAAAATAGAGTAGTACCTGAACTCTAACTTTCTTTCTAATTGTTATAGGGATGTGAGGTTAAAAATGGACAAGGACAGATAAATACGCACACTGGAGGCAATGTGTTGAGTGTTGCTTTGGGAAGCTGTTTGGTTTTTCAGTTAAGACTTAGAAATACACCGGTATTTGATGCTTTTAAGCTAAGGCAAAAAGACTAAAAAAGAAAATATACTTTTGTATTTGTTCAGGAAATGTGAGATGAAACTAAGATATTTCTTGAATACAACGGGTAGAATTTCTATTACTATTACTTTGTTCTAATTTTTACAAACCAAAAAAGAAGTACTTCAACTAATATAGAGGCTTTATATATATATTTTTTATTTTGTCCTTTAAAGATATGGAGTAATGACATTATTTTGGAAATAACAGGTAATTGATCAATTTGCTGAGTTATGATGTCCCGTGGTGCATTTCACTCTTCAAATATTTTGTAGGGAAATCCACCCACCACCAAAGGGTGAGGATGAAAATGGTGAAGATTGAAGAAGAGCAAGAAGATAATTAGTGTCAAATATAGGGAGACTTTCACTTGCTTGTTTATGAATGGACTTTTATTGGATCATGAATATTATTTATGTCAAGGAATGTTTCTTATTTTATTGGATGTAATGTGGGGATATGTGTAATTTATGACTTGATGATGAATATTTTATGTTTCTTTCATGAAATGTATAAAACTAGCCTAAACCACGGATTACCTGCGGACATGGATTATCCACGAGTTGCGGGTGTAGGTGTTGTTTTCTACCCGTTAACGGATATCCGTGAGTTGGCGGGTATGAAAAAAATCCGCGGGTGCAAATGACGGATATGAGATATACGCGTCCAATCTGCCCCGTTGCCATCCCTAGGTGGCTCTATTGATATCTGATCCTACCATACTCCAGAACCAGTCAGATGCAGCACCTTCAAAGCCTTTGATATGTCACTTTTCTTGAGTGTCCATACCATTGGATAGGTATGGGTTTCCCTCTTTTTGGACTGAAAATTTTATTTCAGCTCCTACTATTGTATTTTCCAATTTTGATATTCCCACAGGCTATTCACACACTGCCAAGCATGAATGTTGGAGGCAAGCTATGTAGGAAGAAATTGTTGCTCTAGAGAACAATCACACCTAGGACATTGAGCCATGTCCTCCTACTGTTATACTTCTAGGCTGCAAATAGGCGGGCTACAAATGGGTGGTTTACTTAGTCAAGGTTCAATCTAATGGAAGTTTGGATTGTTACAAAGCTCAACCTATTGCACTTAGGAATAACCAAGAATATAGTGTCAATTATGAAGAGACTTTTGCTCCAGTGGCCAAAATGATTACTGTTCGTATGATTCTGGTTATTGCTGCTTCCAATGATTGACCACTACATCAAATGGATGTAAAAAATGCGTTTCTTCATGGAGATCTCAAAAAGTGTATTTACATGAAGCCACCCCCAGGATTTTTTTCCTTTCTAACTTCACATGTGTATAAGCTTCATCGTTTTCTTTATGGTCTCAAACAAGCTCCAAGGACCTGGTTTGATAAATTCTGTACCACCTTATTGCAATTCTCATTCAAACAAAGCAAGTATGATACTTTCTTGTTTCTTCAAAAATCAGATGTGGGAATTGTTGTTCTTTTGGTTTATGTTGATAACATTGTGATCACGGGTTCTAATTATGCCTTACTTGGCTAGCTCAAGACTCATGTCTTAGAATCTTTTCATATGAAAAGTTTTGGGCCTTTCACATATTCCTTGGTCTTGAGGTGCATCGTAGTTCCTATGGTATTTCCTTCAGTCAACATAAGTATACTAGTAACTGGGTGGCTACAGCTGGTTTACAAGAAGCTACTTTTGTTAATATTCCTATGGAATTAAATGTCAAGCCTTGTAAAGAGGAGGATGACTTACTTGCTGATCCCAGTTTGTATCGGAAATTGGTGGCCAATCTCATTTATCTCACCTTTACTAGACCGGATATTTCTTTTGTTGTACAGCAAGTCAATCAATTCCTCCAAACTCCTTGTCATCTCCATATGGCTGTTGTTCGTAGGATCATCAGCTCTGTCCAAAGCACCTTTGCCCGTGACTTATTCTTTCTTACAAATAATTATACTCACCTTGTTGCGTACAATGATGCAGATTTGGCTAGTTGTGCTGATATCTGTCGTTCCATCATTGGTTGGTGTATGTTTTTAGGTGATGCATTGATCTCCTAGAAGAGTAAGAAGCAAGGCAGAGTTTCTAAGTCATCTATGGAATCTGAGTACCATGCAATGTCTCTTGCTTGTTCTGAAATCATTTAGCTTCGAGGCTTACTTGCTAAGCTAGATTTCTCTGAAACTGATCCCACAACTCTATATGCAAATAATACAAGTGCTATTCAAATCACAACCCATCTTATCTATCATGAGCACACAAAGCATATTGAGGTAGACTTTCACTCTATACGTGAAACCTTTGAAGCTTGTGTTATCACTCTTCCACATGTTTCCACTGAACTACAAACTGCCGATATCTTCACCAAGGCCCTCACTCGTCATTGGCATTGCTTCCTAAGTAACAAATTGATGTTGATCAACCTGCATCAATTTGATGGGGGTTGTCAATGGACAGCTTTGTTGTCCAAATCTTCCTTCCTTGTTTTTTAGCCCTAATTGTTTCCTTTTATTATCCTGCACAGTTAGAATACATTATGACCAAGATTATAGTTTACTTGTATAAGGCTAAAATCATGTGAGGACTTATTTACTTTCTATGTATAACATTCATGTAAAATCTATATAATATGTACAAAATAAAAGACCTGGCATTCAATCATTCACATAAATTGTTTCATTTATTTTGCCTTCTATTATCCTGTACAATTAGAATACATTATGACCAAGATTAAAGTTTACATGTATAGAGCTAAAATCATACGATGACTTATTTACTTTCCATGTATAGCATTTTTGTTTAGTCGATATAATGTATATAGAATATAATACCAAGTATTCCGTCATTCACACAAACTTTGTCAATCTCGACATGAAAACATATCAAATTTAATTTCAGCTCGAGCTACTAAAAAAAAGTCATGCCCATTTACACCTTTAGCTATAAACAAATGGAATGAACACAAACGAGTCCTATTAGTGCTTGTTTGTTTGGGTGCATATTAGTGCTTGTTTGTTTAACTTTAAATGAACATAACATGAACATAAACAATAAACAAAAACATTTTCTTTGTTATTATTTGTTCACTAACAATAATATTATCATGAACCAAAAGAATGTGTTCTTGAACATCATTAAATAAATATGTTCATGAATAATATGAATAAACGCATTTACGAACAACATAAGCAAATATAAATGAACAAACGAATGAATGAATAAGAGCAAAATAGTATAAATAAATGAGATTAAAAAAATAAATAAATGTGTAAACAAATAAACAAACAAAAATATACAAATAAATGAAACAAACATAAACAAACACTTCCTCCGTCCCACGAAATCTACTCCATTTTCCTTTTTTGGTAGCCCTACCAACCTTGCATTATTTTATTATTTAGTAAGTTTTTACAATTCAAATGACAAATATGCCCCTGTTTATTACTTTAACAATTTCCTTACTCTCTCTTCCAACCCTAACACTCTATCTGATCATCGTTTTATGCCTATCTTGGCCTTTGAGGCAGCCTAATACCCCCACCAGTCTTTCTCTCCTTCTCAATTTCTTCATCCTCTAGAATTGCACCTATGGGTGTAAACAAATAGGACATTCAATAAACTATTCATAAATCGTTTAGTAAGAGTTTATTTATGTTCATTTATTTAGTTAAACGAACGAACACAAACAGATTTTTCTATTCGATAAATTACACGAATGAACATGAACAAGATTCCGTTCGTTCATTTACGTTCACGAATCATTTGGTTATTGTTAGTTTATGTTCATTTATTTATTTATGTCTATTTGTTTATTTATTTATATATTAGTTGTACATTTATTATTATATATATTTTATAGATCATGCATTTTTATTAGTGTCCACCTACTCCACTGATATGATTATGTTCTAATCTCTCCCAAATTAATCTCTTGTCTTTGTTTCCCCAAACATAATTAGTTATTTCCTGTGTGAACCTGTTACAGCATTAAACCAAGCACCATTGCCATAACCCATAGTCTTTTTCACTGTCACCTATTGCCCTATTAATCATTGCTAAACTTGCTTCAATTTAGATTTGTGTTAGCCATCATGTTTAATTGTTCATATTCATGTTTGTGTTCATTTATTAATAAATGAAAGAATACGATCAGAGAAGTTGCATTCGTTTATTATTCGTGTTCAATGAACATAAATATAACTTGTTTGTCTTCATTCAGTTCATTTACGGCTCTAATCGCAACCAGCAAGCAATCATGCTTATTTGGTCAAGCCAGACCCAGATAATCAAAAGACTGAAATTTGAATCTGGCTCGATTGAGGTGCAACTGGCGCCTGCGGTCTGTACTGGTGGAGATTACCGAAGCATGGCCAGTCCCAATGGTGGCTACCGAGCCGCTTGAAGCTGATTCACTAGTGTGGCTACCGGCCGATTTCGGATGAAGCTGCGGTTGAAGGTGTGCTGACCTAAGCATCTACGTCGTGGTCGCTAGATCTCAGCAGATGACTTTGGTTGCCCCCGGCATCGTTGGCTTTACCGATCAAAATCGGAGCAAAATCGTTCTTGTTTGTCTTCGATTCAAATTCCATCGTTTCCTTTCTCTTGCGATTTTGATAACCTTTCATTGAACTTCTGCTTGAGGTGAGAAATTAAAAACCTAAATCAGACGAGGGGAAGGAGGGCGGCGCGGGTTTAATGGGACAGAGGGAGAGACACCGAGAAAGACGATGGACTACGGCGGCAGAATTGGAAAGATGAAAGAAAAAGTAATTTTCCTTAAAATGCATGAAAAAGTGAATGGTGCAGTTTAATAGGACAGACGGACAGTATTAGCAGAACTATTCATTCATCACCATAATCGAATAAATGGTACATTTGTTCATATTTGTTTGTTTAATTAAATAAATAAATAAAAATAAACTCTCACAAATTATTTATGAATTGTTCATATAACATTTTATTCAGTTGAGGCGTTAATCAAAAGTTTGTATTTATTAAGTGTTTTGGCTTAAGTATGAAAGCTTAAGGACACCATTTGTAATTTTGCACATTGATTGGGGCAAAGTAGGTTGCTCAC
The DNA here is from genome assembly GCA_005392925.1 of Aquilaria sinensis. Taxonomy (NCBI): domain Eukaryota; kingdom Viridiplantae; phylum Streptophyta; class Magnoliopsida; order Malvales; family Thymelaeaceae; genus Aquilaria; species Aquilaria sinensis. Next base: position 154,687 of record SMDT01000025.1, on the reverse strand, counting down.
GACTAATAGAGTGGGCGAATAAGTTAAACAAGAACGCATTGAGACTACATACAAAATTTCTAACTCGAGCCTAAAGAAAAAGAATTCATATGTAAATTATAGTAAAAAAGACGAAGGCGATGATGTACCTGATTCAGCTTATTGATGAATCTCAACATCAAGAACTCATCGGAACCCATAGATGGAAGGTGAGCATAGAGGGGAGAGAGAAGTTGAAGCGGCGGAGGAGGTCGGCAATGGAGGCTGAGAAGCAAGACACAAGGATGTGGGAGGCGAAGCCGACAAAAGAGAGTGGCACGATGATAAATAAGCTGAAAGAGGAGGTGTAGCGCATGGGACAAGAGTATTTTATCCTCAGTCATCATAATTAAAGGTGTTTACATTTAGTTTCCTTATTTTGTCTAGATTTGTGTGAATTGCAAATATGTGTACTTGCGTTAGAGTTTGGTTATGAGAGAGCAGTCAACTGTATTTAAAAGGCAATGTGAGCTTCAAGAGAGAAGAGAAGTCTAGATGTTACTGTATGTGTTACAGTTTAGTTTAAAACCTTATGTAACATTGTCATACTGTACTATCATATAAGCAAAAGGTGTGGAGGTTATAGTAGTGGTAAGAGATCTATAGATCCATACAAGTACTAAGGGCATATTTTTATTATAGTCTTTATATTTTTTTCTTTCATACACAGATATAGTTTAGTTTAGAGCTGAATCATATGTGTACTTTTTATGATCATGTTTTAGTTTTGTTGCGTGTAATATGTGTTTGAGGTCCCAATTATATCCTTCGAAAAAAGGATACGCTCATACGCAAGACAGTGTATAGGTGTCTAAATTGAACAGATCAAAACACCTTTGATAATCATTTTATAGTGAATTCGTTGTAATCCTATTAAATTGTAACACTTGTTAACTTCATCTTGTGTCACCTACCACGCGTGAAACATCTAATGCCAAGAGGCCAAATATCCTATTGCTCTTCCTTGATCAAAATCTGGACTTCAGAAGACCTATTGCCCTGAACAAAGGTCTCAAGATAATTATTGCTCCAATTAGACCAACCTAAGGACATGCCCATTTGATCGTATCGCATCCCAATCTAATCAACTGAAATTCCTCTAGTGTTTCCATGAATGAGCAGAACAAAAACTTGTGTTCTTAAGAACCATGCTTCCAACACATGTTGAATTAGTCTTTCTGCAGTTTCCACATGAAAAAAACAAGTACTGGAACAGTGGAAGTGGGAGAGAGGATTCAGAAGGTGAAGAAAAAAGGAAGAATGAACTTGTATAATATGGCCTGCAACTGTTGCAACCATCAAAATCTGCAGAACAAGCAGAAACTCTGTGCTGCGAAACTTTATGATGCATATAATTCGTACAGGTCTTGTGCAAATGCCTTTCTAATGGCCTCTCGCTTGATCTTGAGAGCAGCAGTGACAAGGCCAGATTCAGGAGTCCATGGAGTGTCCAGCAATTTGATTTTCCCTGGGATCTCAAACTTTTCCAAACGCGCCTTCTTCCCCGCCTGCAAGTTGAGCAGAATCAGAACATCAGTGAAATTAAAGAAACAATGTTTTGAAACAATTGCAGCATCTAGCAGCATTGAAGCCAGATTGCTAAAGCTGGCAATCCTTCATCCCAGAACACATCCACATGTATCATGAGAAGTAAGGCCAAACATGAAAATGTCACTATTTCATATTAATAAAGGAGAATGAGAATTGGTTATTTAACATGAAGAGGTCTGTAGCAAAATTTTGTGTATAAGAGGTTTACGATGCGATAAAGAAAAACACAGGCGCGTCCACAGCTATCTCAAAATTAGCATACAAAAGATAAAACAAATAAAGCTAGCGCAGCGTCTGGGTTAATCATTTTTCATATCATCCATGATGTAGTGCCAAGAGGCTATGATTTTTAGGAGAAGGGAAGATTTACTCCTAGTAACTGAAAGCATATGCAAGCATAGGAATTTGGCTGATGAAAATAAACATCAAGTTCCAAGATAATTAAAACCGATTTTCTTTTTCTTTTTCAAAATTTCCTCATGAAAACAACCTAGGGACTAGAAGAGGTAAGGCTAAAAATGGTTTTGAGTCCCTTCAAATTTTCCATTAATGTGCCCCTTTAAGTAATTTTTACTTTTGTTTTTTGCCTTCTTAGCCTCAGAGTCAGAAGACAGTAGATGTTCTTCAAATTTTCTGCCAATGTCTGCCAATGCACAATTCTCTCGTGTCGGGACAAATTTGGAGCAAGATGTAGCAGTCTCAAGGTGTATGAGTGACAAGACCCATAAGAATACCATTTTTTTTATCATGCTGGGAAACTGAAGACTAACTCGGATTTTACCTGAATAAGAGACGAATGCACTTCCTTCACAGTTTCTTGTTTCTTGCAGAGCTCTGCGAAATTGGTAAAAGCAATCCCCTTTTTGGAAGCCCAATCTTCAACTGCAGCTTGGGAGGCCACCACAATAGCCACACAGAAGCTATGGATCGGATCAGCGTGCAACATAAGGTTGTCCACATAGGGGCTTACAATCAGAGCAGCTTCAACCTGAGGAAGAAATATCAGTAACCAAGGGAAAATCTGATAATTATTCTTTGCTTCGCCAGAAAACTCATACCTTTCCTAATGAGATATATTCTCCATGCTGGAGTTTAACAATGTCCTTTTTACGATCAATTATCTCGAGGCAACCATCAGGATGAAACCTTCCAATGTCACCAGTGTAGAACCACTTCATTCCCCTCTTATCGACCTTTTTGAAGCAAACATTTAATGTTGTTACTTTGTAACCAGGCACTTAGTGAAAAGCCCCTCACTGTATCAAGTGCATATAATGGTTTGGAAGAGTACCTTGTACACTTCCCTCGTTTTCGCTTCATTTTTGAAATATCCGAGTGTGATATTCGGACCACCAACCACTATTTCTCCACGAGGCATCGGAAAATCGCTAATCAAATATCCACCTTCAGGCCAATCTATTAACTGATATTTAGAAGCATGGAATACAGTTCATTTTGGGTTCAGTGCAAAAATATAGGAAAATGATCTGGCATCAAAAGTATCATTAAGGAATAAGAATCAGCAAGCACATAATCTGCTCATTAAGAAAGTAATCCATTCATGCGATGCAGAGGGGTAACAAGTAACAACATCTTACCTTGATGAAAGAGCAAGGCAGTGGAGGACCAACACGACCAACAGATGTATCATCAACCTCAGAGAACGTAGATCCAGCACAAGTTTCAGTCAGGCCATAACCTTGCCCGATTGGAGCACTGGGAAATCCAAATATAATATGAGACCATGCCAAAAGGAATTAGACAAACTACAGCTCTTATGCACAAGGTAATCTCCTTATTAATGAAGGTATAGTACGATTATAATTTTATTTCGTAACTGCCTTAACTTCCAGGAAACTCCACACACACACACACACACACACACACATTATTTCAATCACTTCCACTTCAGAAAAGGAAAAAAGAAAATTAAAGGTAACCAAAATAAAAAGGCGAAATTTTGATCAGTCGGGCAACAGAATAAATTTAAACAGGAAACAGATTCATAAACATTCCAATAAAAATGTAATTTTGTGACTTGAAGGTGTCCAACTAACAAAGAAGGGCATGAATGTATCATTCAAAAGTCACTGACCCTAAACAAATATTGATAAATCTTTGAGTATCACCAGAGAGAGGAGCACCACCCGAAAGCAAAAATCGGATTCGACCTCCCAAAACAGCTTGAACCTTTCTGAAAACAAGGAAATCCCAAAGAAGCTTTTCAAGTCCCCATGCACCAAACCAACTGCCATTTACTGCAGATAACCTACGAGAATATGCCAGATCGAACAAGCTCTTGGATAGCCCACCCTTTGTATCTACCTGGTATTTAAGGAAGATTCAGTGATTATGAATGCTTTAACATAAACAGGGCAGTGAGAAGTGGTAATACAAAAATGTGTGCTGTAAGAAACAGCTCTGCCCAAGGAGAAGAGACCTAGGAACCATGTACTCCCTCTGTAGCATTATGTTTGTCACTTTTCAGATTTTTTTGCATCCTAAAATCTGTCACTTTTCCATAATTATGTGCCTTCTTCCAAATGCACCGTCCCTATTATGTGAAGTCTACAAGTACTGTTCATTGTGCTTACACTAGTTAGTAAAGGGTAACCGTGGAGAAACATGATAACATGAAAATATGCTTAATATGCTTATGTGGCACAACAGTTATCATATTTGCAAAAAATACAAAAGTGCCAAACATTATGGGATGGAGGGATTACTAGTTTTGTTTATCAGGATTAAAGTTTTGACATTTCTCATACCATCTTGAACACAATCAAGAACTAGAATGCATCAACAATAAAGAGTTAATAGAAAAGCATGTAAGCTATAAAAACGCCCCTGCCCAAGAAGAGGAAACATAGGAACCGAGCATAATTTGTCTGCTAGGAATAAAATTTTGACCTTCTTTCTAACACCATCTTGAACACGATCGAGAATTGCTGGAACAGCTGCCATAATTGTAGGCCTTAACACAGTTGCATCCCCCTTTGTTCCCTTTTTTATCTTGTTTCCGGTATCAGTGAGAGTTAAAGGGCTACCATATCCTATGGCACCTCCAACAGCAGGAACTATATTCTACAAATCAAAAGGCGTTACGTGTCAACAACAAAAAAAAAAGTGAACAAATGTGATTGAAATGAAATATTGCAAAAATATTGTGGTAAGCAAACCTCAGCCGCCAATTCGAGAATATGAGCCAAAGGCAGATATGCAAGATAGACATCCTTGCTTCCAAGCTGAGGAACAATAGTCATCACAGCAGACACTGTAGCTAGGACGTTAGAGTGTGTCATCATTACTCCCTATGTTAAGTGAGCATTTTAAAATGGCATTAATAATTGGGAAACTCAATCAAGACAATCATACAGCACATATAACACTCACAACCATCAACAAGGCCTCTAGACACACTTACGAAATTTTTTTTTGGCAGATTGACATAGATATATAGGAATATGTCCATGAACATTACAAGAAGCATAAGGAATTTCTCAAATCAAATTAAACTCACTTATGCACCCTTTTAACCATCTTTTGACCATGATATGTTAGAAAAAATAAATACCTCAAGAAAATGAGTTATCTAACCTACTTTTCGTGAACTTGTAGTGTTAACTAACTTTAAACAATTGAATGACAACATAAAATTCATGCCAGTGATCCAATGTAGCCGGGATTAGGGTGCAGTATGATGATAAAAATTAGTGAACCAATTGGTGACAGATTAACTTAGTTAACAGGAACATGTCACCAAAAGTTAGAATCATTGACCGAATACATTTATAAATAGAAAAGGTCGCACACGTCTAACTATAATTTTTTTCTGACTCAAAGAGTTAATATTATTTTCTCCACTCTGCACTGAGCACAAAAATTGTCACCAATCACATTATCCTAGATATGAGAAAAAATAATTGTATGCGTCTGTGGTATTCAAGAATATTCTGTGTGACCAAGGGCATAAATCAATCTAGATCAATCACAACCATCTATACCTCAGTTCAGGTAGGATTAAGCAATTTCACCCCAACCAGTTCATTCCCTAACTAGAATATTCTCATACCCATTCCTAACAACAAACAGATTTAGGATGCTAGTCGTTACCTCTAAGTTTATAGACAGTTCCTATAGGCTGCTAGAGAGTTCATCACTTTGATCATGAAATACCAGGAACTACTTCTTGATGAACCTCCTTCAATCAGTTCTTTCCCTTAGCACTTAAGTTTACAAAATTAGTTCTTTGGTGCACACACCCAATTGCTCTGGTGATGGCATCAAGCCCAACTAGCAAAACTTAGGCAACCGACAAAAGTAACCAAGCGTAGAATCATAGGCAACACAATGAAAGCAATAACTCAAGCAAGTAAAACAAAATTCACAAGAATCCAAATCAAAATCTTTTTCAACTTTGCAGAGTTTGCCTCAGAAACCTAATTCCCTGCCCCAACCACAAGAATGCATTTAAGCATATGTAAGGAACTGCAGTGAGCAGCCCCAACCACTAGGAAACTACCCAGCACATGCCCCACACCCAGCAAGCTAAAAAATGCTTCCTCATTCCACCAGGCTCCAAAATGTCCTACATCATGAATGCTTGATGACAACCATCGTGTGTCCTGCACATATCTCACATTGTGTGCGTCTATGCAGTGCTTGTGAATGCTACCTCAGCATGCTCTAAGTTCTTGGACCACTCCCTGATCTATGCCTCATAGAGCTCCATTGCATGCGGATGTCCCTAGATTGCCTCAATACTAAATGAGGAAGTCTGCATTTCAAGTGCCCTATAACCCACAGAGCCTTCATGCACCTTAGGCCTCATCCATGCAATATCTCAGCCCCCACTTGTGCCCCAATTTCGATTTTCAGTCACAACATTGCCAAGCGCACAATGATCTCCAACACTTAGCATAATTCTAAAGCCACAACATGCTTTGATAGAGTTATGACATGTTCTAGGTCAATCAGTATCACACGAGACCTTTTCTTTCTTTCTTTCTTCTAAGCTTTCCTCCTTTTCTCTCATCTTATCATGAAGAATAGGATTAATTTGGAAGAGAGAACCCACAGATCTGCTAACATATCATAGTTGTGACTTATTCCTATTTATTTCCCGCACTGATACACTTCATAATACATTGACTGCTCCTACCCATGTGGGTTGAGAAACAAATTAAAACTACCAATACTGAAATTCAAGACAACCATCTGAACGGCCATAAACAAGAAAACGAAAAAAGACAACCAATTGACTTGATTGAAACTCACAATTATAGAATATAAAACAGCTACTTGACCAAAGTGGCACAATAATCTTATACACTTAATAGCTACTGAGAACACGTTATTGATAGATTTACATACAATGACTTCCCAACTTCAACTTGGGCTACTCTTTGACTTCAATTTATTTGTGGCTATGCCTACAAGCCCAGTGGAACAAAACACCCTTTCAGATTCCAGGACCCTAACAGACTCACTTAAAGTAGGCCTTGCATGCCGTTTGTTCTATGTGCAATTGAGAAACATGGAATATGCTGCAATCTCCGAAGGTAGCCAGTGAGTATGGCAATCATGAAACCAAGCAGATGTAATGGTGAAAAAAGTATAAGCAAACACTGCTTGACAGAACATTCCACATTTCAATTTAATGTTAATAAGAATAAGCTATAAACATTAAATAGAGTTCTTGTAATTGATAAACCATGGTGAACTGTTCAAACCTTTGGCAATCCAGTACTTCCACTTGTATACATTACAACAGCAACATCTGCTGGAAGGGGTAAATCAGAATCAACTGGATTTTCACTTCCAAGTCTCTGAGCGTCAGCAAAATAAGTGATAGTCCATCTACCACTCCGCTCCATTGACAAGGCATTTGATGGGATTGCTTCATCCATACAAATCACACGTTTTACTGTATCTAGTTGTTCACCAATGTCTGCTAGCTTTTTCAGCTCTTTGTTCCCACATATCACTGTTGTAACCTCTGTCTGAAGGTGACAAACAATTTCAATACATGAGAAATAAATCATTGAGCGGGAAGCAAATAAATGTATTGTCATAGCTGAAATTCATAGGTAGGAGTTGGAAGATTGAGGTGGAGAACAGAGAGCAGTCCAAAGGGACAAGGCGCATATCAAAGGATGGCAGTAGTTTCTTTTTCTTTTTCCTCAAGCCTTGCAATAGCACCAGCATGGAAATAATCTATGGCTCATATTTTGTAAGTATCCAAATAACAGATCCTAAAATTGATTGTGTCCCTCATAGTTAAAATTTGAGCAAAGAACATTATTGGTTAAAACTTCAACATATTCATTTGACACAAAAATGTCGATAACTAGTTACTAAGGCCCATTTGTATAAAATTGAATCTAAGATCTGTACAAAAGGTTTATTAGGAAACAAAGTTAGCAACCAGATAAGAGCTATGGAAAGGTAACTTGTAGCCTCACAAATGGAGGTAATTGTCACGATTCTTAAATTATCATCTGCATTTATGCTAGCAACAAAGAGTGTTACCAAATAAAATTAGTTTTGTTTCTATAAAGAGATCACAGCAAACAGTTGTAGTTTATTATGCTGGAAAGAATATCCAAGGAATGCTAATTATGCGTGCATGCACCACAATGCTACCACAAAGTAGAGAGAAATAGAAAGAGAACCTCATTTAATGAGTGACAAAGAGCCTCCTCACCCAAAGATGCATAAATAGTCACGACTGTGACATTTCGCCTAAAACAAGCCTGACAAAAAGGGAAGAATCAGGTAGGTTCTACAATTGGCAAGGCAAAGCATGCATAAGAAGTGCAAAGTTTTCATTCCAATCAGACCTGACATGCTTTCCCATGAAAAGAGAGCTACAAAACGCATAAGATAATACCTGCAATGCAAGAAACCATTCTGCTCTTGTATCAGCAAAGATTGCCACACGTTCTTCCTTTCCATGCCCAAGTTGAGCTAAGCCAGAAGCCAAATTGCATACTGCTTCAAATGCCTTTCCATAAGTTAACCACTCATAATCTCCCAAATGAAGTTTCTCAAAAGATCTCCCATCTTCACTTACTGCAACCTCCCTAGAGATCAACTTTCGAGTTCCAAGCAAGAACTTATCTGAATGCTGCTTGCAAGCCTGCTCAAAAAGCTCGGCAAGAGTGGTTATACCCTCCCATAATGTTTCCACAGGCTCTGGAAACCGACTATTTCGGATTGCATAGCCAGGTTCCCCTCCAACATCAACAGGTACACCTCGCTTCTTCACATTCTTGGAATTGCGAAGTAGAAGGGTGACGATGACAGGGACCAAGGCGCCAATTACGTAAGCACTCATCATGAAAGAACCTACATACCGGAAATAATTTTTTAAGTAAAGTTTTCAACTTTCAAGGTACCAACAGGACAAGAATTGATAAACGCATTAAGCAGCTGAGTAACAGAAAACCCATTGTCTCTTCTTGAACATTAGCATCAGCACAAGACTAAAACAACAATGCACACCTTATGTTTGCTCCAACCAAGAACAGGCTCAAACATGAACCATTGGAACACACAAAACAAGCAAACAGCTCAAATTGGCAGCAAACAAACGCAACATAATGACAGAAATCAGAAGAAGCAGAACAGGAAAAAATCATTTAAGGGAAAACGAAGAAGGGCAATAAAAAAAGCACCTTTCAGACCTGAGAGCCTCCCAAATGGAAGAGGGTCGGAGCAGTTTCAGACAGCAATTTATATGATCAGCATTACCAAGTACTTGGAAGTTGGAAGAGAACGGTTATGAGGAGAAACTGGGGTAGACGAGAGGAGACAAGAGACTGAAAAGAAGCGGTGCTTGGAGTTGGAGAAAGCTTGAGGCGGAAAGATCGAGGGGTAGGAAGTTGGAGTTTCAGTCTTCCAAAAGTGTTTTGTTTTGAGTTGTTGTGAAGGACTGACCTGTTGGCTGTGAAAGAGGGAATGACGTGGACGACGATACGCGTGGAGCCAGATCATCTCCGCCGCTCAATTGAGTGAAGGAAACGCTTCCTGTCAGATCCACGTCCAACCGTCAGGTGCCCAGCCAGAAAATGTCCCTCGTAGTGGCAGTGCATAACCACACATTAGTTTTACCGTGAGCAAGGAAAGGTTTAAAACTAAGAAAACAATTCTAAATAAAAAAAATAAAAAAATTAACTAAATAAAAAATTGAACGAAAAAGTGATGAGATAAATACTACTGTACTATGCTGGGAAAAAAAAATTTCTTTTACAAAATACTACTAATAAAATAAGAAAAAAGAATGAGATAAATACACGTTAAATTAAAACATTTGTAACTTTTACAAAGTGTATGGTGACTAGGGTTTTAAGATAAAATTATACATATAAATGAAAATATTTTTATGTACATGCATAAAATAATTGAGATTATTGTTGGCATTATACTTGTTGTTAGAAAGATTATGGTGTTTACTTTAAAAAAAACGATTTGGTGTTTTTTTCAATAAAATAATACCAAAATTAGTATGTATGCTTATGGGTTCCCTTACCAATTATCGTTAATGGTTTGCATATTTCCCACTGTGACTAGAGTTAAAAAAAATTATTATAAACACATGGTCATGTTATTTGTTATGGATGATAAAAAAAATTTCAAAAATCATGTTTTAATTGGAACTTGTTAAAATAGAATTTGGGTGCATATAAATGTTTTCTTTTGCTTAAAATGCATGGAATAATTTTTTAGAACCACGTATAAATGACATTTGGTTGAGTTGGGGGATCAACGTAAAACAAGTTTTTATCGGTCAAAATTGAAATTTTTCCTACAATTTCAGTCCAACAATAACATTTTCTATCCCAAAAGGGTAAAAAATGAAATATTTTAATCAGGTTAAGAATAAGAGTAGAACAAGGTGGATGTTAGGAACAAAAGTGAAACAACATTTAAAGGTTGGAGACCATGGATGCATTTAACCCATATGCAAAAATTATAAATAAACCACTAGTCAACCCGATTCACCCACTAATGTTTTCTAGTTTAGGCCAAATAAACTACTAACATTTCTGGTTTGGCCCGATTCAGCCACTCCCGTTAAGATTAAGTGGCTGGCGTAGGTTAAAGGACTCCACATCAAATTATTACCACCTTGACAGCCTCTACCAACTCAACCTAACACATGACGAGAAGATCCTCGATGTAGTTGTTCAAGTAACCCTTAAGCTACACTGTAATTCAAAACTTTCATTGCGGTGTGAACAGATCCACAGATAGGGATGACAATGGATAGGATGTGGGTAAGATAGTTTTAAACTTGCATCATATCTATCACGTTGGATAACCAATCCATATCTTATCTACAATTCATTGGATTTATAATTTTAATATCTATATCCTATCCATTTTAAAGTATGTAGGATTGGGTAAAACCTACCAACCTGTCATATACTATCATAATAGAAAACATTAATTTTACAACAAAGTACCATAATAAAAAATATTAAAATGATCTTGGAGGAAAATGATATCAATAATAAAATATACATATAGTGCAACAAAGATACATATGCCTAAACAAAAAAAATTCATGTGTGAGGCCTCGGAGGAAGAAATAATACATGTAAAAGATACGGTTCTAAGTCACCAAGCCAAATTTATGTCCATCATCTCTATATGGATGTCGGCATTTGGGTATACCATTTCAAATAGAAAGAAAAATCTAGTAAAAACAAGCTATATTCATAGAGAATCATATTCAAACACCAGCCCTATATTAGACTTTTTTTTTTACAGTAAGAAAGGATGAGCAGTAAATGTATTGTTTGATAACTTTCATGAAGACATGTTTGATTATAAAAAGCTTATTCTAAAATAATATCTAGCAAACCACAGCATATAATAAGAGAAATTACACCACTGTAGATCATCTAATAGACCATGTGTGTGTGTGTGTGCGGGTAGGATATGGGGCGGGTAGACCTAAACCCGTATCTTATCCACATTCAATGGATATGAAAAAAGAAATTCACATCCGTTCCACATCCATTTAATTGTAAGAAAAAAGCTACCCGTATGATAGGATATATGCGGATACCTACTGAAGCGAGTATCCGTTGACATCTCTATCCATAGATCCCTTTCGTTAGGAATAAGCAATATGATATGACATTCTTGGTGCCTTTGAGTTAATCAATGATCATCAAGAACAACCGAAGACTCCGAGAGGCAAAGGATGTCCAGGATTAAGAGAGCGCAGAGGACCTATAATGCTTGAAAGATTCCACTAGGGCCATGTCTCCATGTTGACAACAATGAAGTCATAGCTGAATGCAAAAATGATATCAGCTATGGTGGCACTAGGGGTAAAGGTTAGGGGTTGGATAAGAGAAGAAAAGATGGGATTGGAGTGAGCGAATGACAAGGATAAGGATTTCAATTGGTGGAAGAAGTGGAAACTTGTCTTGATGGCTTAACTGGTGGCAATGGAGTGGGTTAGGGTGGCCATTGGGAACAGTCGGGGAAAGATAGGATTGTAATGTGTTCTAGAACTGTCACACTAACCTACTTTAATGGAATATTCTTTGTTTTCAATGGTATATTCATTGTTTAAACAACCAATGATCTATTTGGGCTGTTTTTAAAATATTAATGGTTTATTTGGCCTAAAAAAAATATTAGTGGGTGAATCGGGTTAGATAGGAAATATTAATGGTTTATTTGTGATTTTTTCCTTAACCCATAATTACTAACAGACCTTGAGTCAATAGTAAGAATTAGGAAAACTCCCAATTTTGATAATATGTTAGTTCTTACTGCATCAACTATCAAATAAAACCCAACTAGCAGCAATCCTGTTTTGCTAATATAGAGTTAATGGTAAAAGGTCGTGATACAATCAAAGTATATGATGGTTATAAATCATCATGGATGTACAATAGTTATCTGAATATGACACGTGATATTATGTGTCATAATGGGATGACTATATCATGGGTCACAATCGGACAATCATAACATGTCTGTAACAGTCATAGATCATCATATATACACATTTTTTTGTAAAAGATAGTGAATATGAGGTTCCTTAGACCTGAGTGATACTGTGAAATAAGCTGTCGAATTTGTTGACCACCATGTAAGTTGTGTAATTTTTATAACATGCATGACATTATTATAAATGAAAAAAAATGAGCAATTTGTTTAGATACAAAAGTTTGTTTTTGTATATCATGTATATGCAATATGAATTGTTTATATGCATGAATTCAACAGGTAAGTCACATGTTGTTTGTTGAATAAAAAATATTGTTCTCCGAATGCAATTTAAAATGTTGTCACATTAAAATGTAAATTTATTGTATAAGTATAGATGTTTTGTAATACAAATTTTAGTTTATTTTGTAATAATTGTTATTATGTAGAAATGTTTAACTATTGAGTTATTATACTATATTCTAATCTACATGAAGGGGGTATTGTTCATAGAACATTAAACTACAGTGTACTTCCTATTTTGCCTTTTAATGTTGGTCCAGGTTTAGGCGTGCACTGTTATGTATTTTTTCCCTGTTTTTTTTTTATACCATTGCTTCTCTTATAAGCTTGGTCAAATATTTGGAAGATAATAGCCTTTTTGAAGGCTTCCATCGCTATTTCCCTACTTTTTTTTTTGTATAACGTTTCCTTTTTATGAAACATGTTTCCAATCTCTGATTGTTTTTATTTCCTATCTAAGTGCCTTAGTTCAACCTATTTGGCATTTTGGTCCCTTAATGTACTTAACTTTAGTATTTTTATTTGTTCTCTTAGTCCCCAATTTATTTTTTATTTTTTATGTATAATCTTCTCAAGTAAAACCTTGGTCAACATGGTTTCTTTGTTTTCAAGTAAAGTATTTTTCTTCTTTTTTTTTTCATTAACCTTTTTAAGTCAATTGTTAAACCTTTAATACCCAAAAGTTTTCCATTTTATCTCTTGGTTCCCAAACTATTTTTGTTGCTTTTCTTCATTATTATTTTCTCAAACAAAACTTTAATCACTATTATTTGTCCTTTGTTGGTATGGTTCTGGTTAATTCGGCTTTGATCAATTTATTTATTTTCTTTTTTTATTGATTAAGTTAATAGTTAATTTGTTAATTTATTAAAATAAATTAAACACAATATTATGCTTCCGTCATATCTTTTCATTACTTATGATCGAGCTTTGTAACTTGAGTCATTTACTTCGAAAGCTATATGGTCTAATAAAGCAATTTAATCCATAATTGCTAAAATTAAGACTTATTTATGCTAAATAAATTTATCCTCAATATTAAGAATTGGAACATGAGTTTAAAACAGCATAGAATTTTTTTAGTGAAATATTTTTTAATGAAATTATCCACGATTTCAAAGCACTTACAATGTTATGTTTTACACTCTTATGTTATAATAATAACTATTCATTTTAATGATAAGAATGTAGCATCAAACTTAAAATTGAAATAAAATAAAATTTTAGTTGATAATTTATGGGTGGAAAGTTTTAATTATTTATTATTTGGATTTGATTTTAATGTAAATTTATTATTAAAAATGGATAAATTTCAAGGAGCTATTTTGTGTACAGCTTGAACCACTTGTACACCTCAAGACATGACAATGGTTCAAAATGCCAAGCAGCTAGCCCACACTCTCCTAGACCCATTGGCCCACTTGAGCCACCTTAGGTGCACACAGTTAAGTTCACATGAGCTGGCCAAAGGCATAACTTAGTTTGCTAGGCCTTTAAGTTACCATATTTGGTTACTTGAGCTTGAGCTAGTGTGAACATGTATAATTTAGCATATTTTAGCATATTTATTTATTTTGGTTGAATTTTAGGTCTAATTTTTAAGTACATGGCCAAACCTAGCCATATTCTTAATACTATAATTGTTTTGATAATGTTCTAGTTTGTTTATGAATTTTAGTCTTACAATGGGTTTTTTTTTCTTTCCTAGGAGAATTGAATTACATAGCCTGCATTCTGCATTAAAAAGGCCAAATTTTTATCTGTATAATCAAACATACAAAATTTTAATACAACTATTTGGAGATTAGTTCTCTCATTAGTTCTATGTGAATTTCACTTTGTGCTCAAAGAACTGTATGGTCTTTGTGGATCAAGTCTTCTAATTCTGCATTTGTTCTTGTTGATTATTGGAGCTTGAAGTATTCTTGAGGTTGTTCTTGTGTGATTTGTCATCAATAACCTTTACAGTAACAATACATTTTGTTAAATTTTTTTTAACTTAAATTATACCAATATATTATAATTAATTTAATTTTTTACTTAAATTCATACTTAATTCCCATTTTTAATAATTTTGGGAACCAAATATTATGCATTTAAAAATCTCTTGCTAGACCCTTACAATTAGCAAAGCCAGTTTTTAGGTTGCAATATATTTTCTACCATTTTTTTTTTTTTGCTTTTTCGTATCTACCAACCTGTCATAGCAGCAAAATAGAACTTCTCTTGACACAGAGCACCCATATTTTGATATAGTGCTCAATGAGTATAGGATACTCTATAATTTACATCATTTATCAAAATTGTCATTATTCTTCATTTAGTCGATATTACTATTCTTTTTATCTGTTTTCTTGTTCATTTAGTTGATATAATTGTTCAACTTGAGATTGTTGTTCTTTTAGCTAATATAGTTGTCCATTCACTATTGCTATTCATTTAGGCCAGACTATTGTTCTTTTAATTGAGTTTATTATTTCATTTATAATTTTTGTTATTTTTATTCTTTTAGTTGATATTGTTGTCCCCTTCATAATTATAGTTCATTTGATCGATACTACTTTTCATTTAGTCCAAATTATTGTTTATTCAGTCAAGTTTGTTGTTCTATTTATAATTACTGCATTTTAGTTGATATTGTTAATATTGTTATTTGTTTAGTCGATATTGTTATTCTCTTAACAATTGCTATTTGTTTGCTCAATATTATTATTCCTTTGGTCGATATTATTGTTTCTTTGTTCCTTTGTGATTGTTATTTCCTCTATCGATATTATTGTTCATTTAGTCGCAATGTTATTCCTTTGCCCCTTTACATTTGTTGTTCATTTAGTAGATATTGTTGTTCCTCTGTTCTTTTATAACTGTTGTTCAAATTATCTCACCTCAACCTTCAACGATCTATGATTTTGCTTCTTCTTCCTAACTTCCTTCATAAGCCAAGCTTAGATGTATCAATCATAAAATTATCAATTTGCTTGGAAGAAAATATCATGAAATATTAATTTGGGCAAAAGAGGGCAAATCCCCCTCTCAGGTTTTTGCAATAGTCAAATCACTTATCATTGTATTTTTATAGTTAAATCTGCCATTAATGATATCTTTTGAGTAGATATTGGTTATTGCCATTACTTTTTCTAGCTGTATGATGATTTGGAATATTTAGATGATGTGGTAGTATATGTGGTATGTATATGTGTCAAACTTGTGCAAAAAAAAAAAACATAAAATACCTAACTTAGACCCTAAACTTTTATCCAACACTATAAATCTCCCTAAACTTTATTTTTTTTTCTCTCTTCCATCATCGTCTTCCTATTTTCCCATTTTCCAAAGAAACCACACTCTCTCAGCACTCTTGTCTTCCTAGGAAAACTTAAATATGCCGAATCTATTTGTATATAACCAAACTCTGTCCACCTAAAAAGCTCAAGAATTCACAGAGAAACAGAAATAAATTCTTCTAAGCTCCAAGTCCAATGAGGTCACGTATTCATTCAATTCAAAAGTGAAATATCATTAACTTGGGGATACCCATTTTATTTAATTGGCAGAACTCTTGAATTTGATGGAATAAATCAAGAAGAATAGGAGGGGGACAAGACATGTTTGGAAAACAATTAGAGGCCCAAGACAAAGAAATTTTAGTCTTTTTCCATGGTGAAAGAGGCGATGTATTTGGTGGCCTCGGTACGATATACCAATTAATCCAATTGGGCAATGGCAATGTAGGACCAGATCCAGGCTAGAATTGGGTTATTACTGGCAATTGGCAGAACATACAAAGCAATCCTCGGTGTAGGCTTCGGTTTCAGTGTGGGCTCACTTGAAATTGACGAGCTCAATGGCTTCGATTTCAACATGGGCTGATCTGGCATCATTGGGGCAGAAAAAGAAGGGTACATAGGGTATGAATTTATGAAGGAGGTTTTCCTGATCACTCCAATTGGTATTAGTACAAGGAAGCTGAAAAGGAAAGGTATGTATAACTAAAAGTTGAGACTTGGGCTATTAGGAAAGTTGTGAAACTTGGGCTTCACAGCAATGACTCGGCCATCCCACCTAGCGGTGTAATTTTCGAGTTAGGGTCGAGACCTGAAATTCACAACTAATCTAGTCATCCGAAATTTGAAACCCGAACCGACCCTATTTAACATTAAAACCCGAAAAAATTCGGATTGGGTCGGGTTGGGTCGGGTCTGAAGCTTGGAAAGGTGTAAAAAAAAAATGCATACACATATATCAAGAATCCAACACATTAGCTAAAAGTAACTTCACAAGTTAATCTAAAAATGCACATTCTATAACCTAAAAGCAACTTCATAACACATAATAGTCATAAGTTAATCCAACACATACATGTTAGACATTACATTTGCCAAGGGCCAATATTTTTAAATAGCACTTATTCGGGGTCGGGTTGGATTCGGGTTCTAACCGAACCAACCCGATTTCTGACCTTTTAAACGGGTCGAGTTCGGGTTGACCCGAACAGATCTTATTCATCTCTTTAACTTGACCCTAACCCAAAAAATAGGGTCGGGTTTCGGGTTATGGCCAACCACTTACACCCTTAATCCCACCGACTTCCATCATCTTTGCCCTCATTTTTCCACCATACTTTACATTTGTCCCTGCAGCTCCAATTATGATTGATATAAGATTCAAAATGAGTTCATTCCATAATGAAGTCAAGGAAATTGATTACTTCGAGCAGTGTGAGCAAGGTTGTGGCAATTGATTTTTTTGTTGATTTTCCCAAATCTTGATTTTCATAGAAGGCAACAAACCAGTCAATTGATTTTCATGGATGAGGATGAACCATAAAATTGATTTACCTAGATATTGAGGTGGAATGAGAGTTGGGTAAGAAGAGGAAAATGAAGAAAATAGATGGCAAAATGGGAATACAGTAAAGTGTTATTATTTTTAGTTTGGGCACCCATGTGCATTAATGAATATAGTTCAGGTATAAATGTTGTAATTTATCCGTGAGGATGGTGATTACGTGATTTTTTATTTATATTATTCAATAGATTTAATGAAATATTTAAAAAAATGGAATATTAACTATGAGGGTAATGTGAGCGAAAGATGCATGAAAAGTTAACTATGTGAGCGAGTGATGTAAAAAACAAAACTATAGTGGGTAATGTACAATATCACGAAAAAAATTAGATAGAGAATTTGCCCTTTCTGCGCCTATTAATTCATTTGGAAGAGAATGGAAAAGAAACATGCACGAAAGAAAAAAACCTGCTTGTCCTAGCCACTTGGCAAAGTGACAAAAGGGCATGGGTGGGGGTTTACAGTTTGACTTCCACTATTTCCCTACAAAATGTCACTTAATACTGGTTCGGGTATCTTTCAGGTCCCAAAAAAGCGGGTATTTCTCCATTTCCCTTAAATACATAGTACCTCATAACTTTGTACCTTGTAAAAGAAAAAAAAACATGCTTGAATGTGATCAGTCATTGGATGGATTAGGGTTTTCTTTCTACTTGTAGCTTTTACGCAGCATCCAAACATGAAATAAAACAAACAGGTGCAACACAGTATCTAATAACAACAGCGGTTGCCATTGCCATAAGAGATAGTAGGGGCACCAAATCACCCATGAAATGTTGAAATTGAGATCTTTCTTTTCTAGTCCCTGGCTACACGTGGCAAGAAGACGAAGTTCAACAAATGGCAAAACTATAAATAACTGAAAAGTACATATGTGAATAGGATCCTTTGCTCACCTAAAAATCAAGTCAAACCAGACAGACTGTTGTGCTTGTTGATATTGATGACCTAACATCAATATGCTGATCAGACAAATTGAGCAGACAGTGTTCCCTATCAATTTGAAATAAACAAGCAACGGATAATTTTGTTTTATCCGAACAAAATTGAATGTGCGGATGTGGAACTATTAAAATGCTCATTATAAAACTCTTTTTTTTTCAGTTTAACTAATTCTTTGCCCAAAATCAATTCAATTGAAAAGCTAGCATTTGCTCTACAGTTTTTCCTTGCACATTTTGAAAATAAAAAAATAAAAAAAAATAGCTCAATTTTTAAAACTATTTTTTAAATATTTTTGGACATCTTATATATTAGAACTTCAATGATTATACAAATTGAGTGAAAAGTTAACCGAAGGGAAAAGTACCGAATTTTCACTATACTTTGGCTCATGGACCGGATCACCCACTACAATTTTTCTTGGTTCCAATAGCGTCACTAACGGTATAGTTTGGGGCCAAATTGACCACTACCTTTAAAAACCTAATGTTAAATGTAATAAATTGTTGGTTTTGAAATATTGGCTACTAATACAAATTCTAACAAACATCAAGAATTTTGTGTAATTTATCATTTTTATTTTTTATGCACATTAACCACTACGTCAGTTACCATCGAATCAACCACTAGATGACGGAGGTGCTGCCAAAGGAAGTAGCATTAAACATCAATATTTGCAATAGAACAACTATCATACTTGGAATCCAGTGATAAAAAAACACATCGATATTGGATAAACGAGTTTCATTTGACTGAAATTCAGGTTATCTGTAGTGTCATAATATAATGATTAATTTGAAATACTATTTATAGAAAACCAATGTCGGGGCCGATGATAGATGGCAATACAATCGCGCAAAAAAAAAAAAAAAGAATGCAGTAACTCACGCAAAATTTCTGAAGTTTGTTGAAAGTTACTAAGTACCTCAAGATTTTAAAACCAATAATTGATAGTATTTACTATCAACTTTTTAACAATTTGTGGCTAATTTGGTCCCAAACTATGACTTTAGTGGCCATATTGGAACCAGAGAAAACTATAGTAGGCAATTTGGTCTAAGAGCCAACTAAAGTGCGAAATTTGGTACTTTTCCATTAACAAAATTAAGCATTAATCCAACTTTCTATGTTAGCTCAATCCCGTTAGATCCCACACCTAGAATGGTTAGTCAGTGTTTATTTGTAACTCAATTGGCAGTTTAGCATTAGCTAGAGGTGCAAAAAGGCCCCAGCTAGATCATATGCACCTGCCATAAGCTGTGCTAGTAGAAATTGAAACAGCTCGACCTTTTAAGACACCTAAGTCATGATCACATTGACGTATGTTGCCCACATGTCATGTGTGATTCTCATACCATTTTTAATTGGACAAAGTGTGTATTTGATCCCTTAACTTTGTCAACTCAAGCGAGCTAGTTCTTTATAAATGACTTAGGCCTCGTTTGGCATTAGTGTTGGCGATTAAAGTTAGAGTTTTGAAAAAGCTATCAAATGGTAGTTTTTAACTTTTCATTTTAACATTTCTATCTCAATCATTAAATAAATTATCTAAAATTCTAACACTAATGATAAAAGTTAAATGGGGGCTTAGTATGACTTAGTCTCTCAACTTTGCAAACTATAGCGAGCTAGTCCCTAATTAGATGGAATGACATATGGTGCTTGTTCTCCAACACTATTGGCCTTTTTCTTCTACACATTGTCGGTCTCCCTTCCATGAACCAAACCCTAGGTCCGATCTAAAATGATTTGACATTAAATCCCACAATCCACCTTTCAATCCGCCCTCGTAGCCACCAAACTTGCCATTTCCCAAGTCATCACAATCAAATCCACCCCTTGCCATCGAATCTGCCCTCATTGCTTCTATCAAATCTGCCTTTACTATCATATTTGAATCCACCCTCACCATCATTTTGACACAAATACTCTACATCATCAATTTCCCCAACCCATCCTTGCCTTGTTGTGCTATCAAAAACCAAATTCACCTCGTCCACAAATTGAGAATGACTAGTTAATCAGGGGGTGGGCTTGGATGCGAAGTGATTTCTCTAGGGACTTGCGTCAAGTAAGTGGTAGACGCAAGCAATGGACGCCCTAGTCCTTCGCAATGTCAATCTCCTTAGCCCATCCGCTTTTCTTCCCACCTCATTGGCAGTATCCATCGTCGTTCTCTTATCCATTCCAATTTCCCTAGCACCGCTCTACTCACCAAATGTCGTTATTGTCACATGACAACATATGTGTGTTTTTTGTCAACCAATGGACTAACTCACATAGATATTCAAAGTTTGATAATTAAGTTGAATAGTTTATCAAAGTTGGATGACTAAGTCATTATGAGTCAAAGTTAATAATTAATTTGTGTGAGTTGCAACTTGCAAAGTTGAAGGACAAACCATTTAGGCCTTTTTATTTTTTATTTTTCAAATTTTTGTTTTTTTATAATATATTTGTACTTTACATTTTCACCCCTAAAACTAGTCGGAAGTAGAGGTGTTCATTGGGCCGGTCCTGACACGGCCCAGCTCGGGATCGGCTCACGTCAAGCACGCCCCAGGCTCGGTCAAGACGGGCACGGCATAAGACCGGCTTCATTTGGGCCGTTTATGGGCTTGGAAGAAGGGGAACCAAGTGGGCTCAGCATGGCCCAGGAGGCGATAGAGCCCAGCACGAGACCGGCCAGGCACGGCGGCGGCGCGTTGACTGTTGGCCAACGTTCAGAAAATTTATAAAAAAAAGGAAAATGACAAGTTTACTCCCTATAACGGCTCCCTGCCCTTTTTTGACCCCTGTAATTATGTTTTTGCCCCCTCCAACAGCTATTTTGTAAAGGTATTTTTGGAAAAAAAACAAAAAAAGGAAGGCATTCCCCTATAAATAGGGAGGCCATTTCCACCATTTCTTCACACCAATCTTAGCAATCTCTCCTTCTCTACTAATATATTCTCTCATTTCTTTCAAGCAGTCAATATTATTTTCTTCATTCTCAATCAATTCTCAATTACTTTCAAAGCTTGTGTTTTGCTCAATTTTGCCTCACACAAATGGCATCAAGAGGAAAGGGAAATGCCTCAAGCTCTTCATTCCGCACCGGTTTGAGGTCATTTTTCCGTGGCCTTTCCCGACCGGCGACCCGTGGGACTCAGATCCAACAAACTGATGATGACGAGCAATTCAATATGAGTCAATACGACTTGGGGCTTGATGATCAACTTTCTGATGAAGACGTTGAGGAAGTGGAGCCAACGGGAGCAGGAAATGTTGGTGGAGGAGATGGTTCTGAACAAACCCCGACAAGCCATCAAGCCGAACTTCCGCTAGAAAGTAAAACGTCGAGGCGCATTGCATGGGTTTGGGAGCATTTTGACCAAATTTTTTAGAAGGATAGTCATGGAAACGATGCAAGATTCGCACATTGCAAACATTGCAAGCAAAAGCTCTCGCACAAGAAGAACGCTGGTCCAGGAACACTGAGACGTCACATGGAATCAAAGCATCTGACTTTATGTCCAGATGCAGCTACGAGTACCGGCGG
Source organism: Aquilaria sinensis (assembly GCA_005392925.1). Lineage (NCBI taxonomy): Eukaryota > Viridiplantae > Streptophyta > Magnoliopsida > Malvales > Thymelaeaceae > Aquilaria > Aquilaria sinensis. Next base: position 132,528 of record SMDT01000025.1, on the reverse strand, counting down.
TCAGACACAGCTTGCAAGCAGTGCCGACGGATCAGGTATTTTTAAATTTAATCAAAAAGATTGTAAAGAAGGTATGATATAATGGATGATGTTAATTGAAAAACCATTTACACAATCGGAAGATAGACACATGGAAAAATGGATTACATCATACTTATACCCTGCTTTTAAAAGAACATTTAGGACCACTGCTAGGATGGAGGCATTTAAAATTTATGAAGCTGGTAAATCAAACTTACAAGCATACTTCTCTGCTTTTGATCACTCTATCTCATTTACTAGTGACATGTAGACTTCACCACTAGGACAAGACTATTATTGTATAACTGCACATTGGATTGATGATAATTGGGTCATTCAAAAATGTATCATTGCATTTAAGTAGATGGAGGTCGATCATACTAGTTGTAACATATTCAATGTAATTTCAGAAAGTTTAAAAGAATTTTTTTGTTATGACAAAGTTTTTGGCATAACATTTGATAATGCATCAAACAACGATGTCGCGGCTGAGACATTGATGGAATCACTAGAACCTGTCCGTGATGCCGCATTTTTTCATATTAGGTGTATATGTCATATTTTAAACTTAGCTGTCCAAAAAGGTCTTCAAGTTTCGAGTAATAAAATTACTCCAATTAGGTGGGCAATCCATTATTTGAAGTCAAGGACCAAAGTTTCTAAAGAGTTTTAAGCAATATTGTCTGGAAAATGGCATTGATTTTAGTTGGAAATGTTTTAAACTTGATTGCCCTACCCGATGGAACTCCACTTACGAGATGTTGATGGATGCGATGCCATTTGCTGCACACATGACATGTTTTATAAATGTCAGAGAAAAGAAAACGATTTTGAAACAAGAGATGTGGGATAAACTATCAAAATTGGCTGATGTGCTGCGATATTTTTATGATGCGACTGTTTTTTGCTTCGGTGTATACTATCCCACATCGCACAAAGTTTTAATGCATATGGTCAACATTGCATGGGTTTTTAACCAATACAAAGATGACGAGTTCTTAAAAGACACAATTAAGGCCATGAAAGATAAATGGATTTTATATTTCAATACTATACCCCCAATCTACTTACTTACAGCTACACTAGACCCGACCGTAAGAATCACAGGTACGCAACAGTTACTAGAGGGTTATTATAGTTTCTTAAAAATGGCTCATATTTCTGTTCATGCTATAACTGCCTCTATTGATGAGCACTTGCGAGAGTTATTTAAGATTTATGCCGGTCGGCATAAGGATAAGGTTGTAAACACTACTTCATCTACTCCCGCATCTTCATCATTGTTCGGCTCATTGTCATTCAATCCGGTTCAACAACTCCTCAAACGGCCTCGTGCTGCCGCATCCGGTCTTACTGAAGTGGACGCATACCTTAACCTTATTTGGGAGAATAGTGAGACCGACATTCTAGACTGGTGGAAAGCAAGAAGCAACAAATTTCCAATACTCTCCATCATTGCCAAAGAAGTTCTAGTTGTTCCCATCTCAACCGTTGCATCGGAGTCCGCTTTTAGAGCTGGAAAGCGTGTCATTTCAAAGAGACGTGCAAGGCTATCACCAGATTCAGTTGAAGTTTGTATATGCAATCGTGATTGGGGTCTTGCAGCTTGCAGATTACAAGACCACAAGAGTTCTGACGAGGAAAACCCCGATGAGATAGATGCTTAAATCCACTGTCTACTCATTATTTACTTACTTTGTATTTGATCTGATTTTGCTGTTTAGCACAGATCGTACCTTTTATTTTGTATTTAATTTTATGGAACGTTTTGCTATTGAGTAATGTAAAGCCTGTTCCATGGTATGTAAGTGCCGTTTGGCTTTAAAATTAATAAATTTCACACGGGTGGTGGTGTTTTACTCTTACAACAAGTAATTATAAAAATATAAAGATAAGCTTAGAATAACTATTAATCTAGTTATTCAATTTACTCTGTTGGTCCCCAAAATTTTTTTTGCTGGTTTATGTAATATTTTCTAAGGTAAGACATTGATGATCATAATTTATTATATTTATCTCTAATTTTTTTTGCATTATTTTATTTATTGTCTTGTAAAGTAAAATCTTGGTAATTATGGTTTGTTACTTTAGCATGAAGAAATAACTTTAGTCATTAAAATTTTAATAATTGACTTAATAAAGGTTAAAAAAAATTTGTTTAACTCAAAATCAAATATATCATAGTTTTAAAACTTTTTTGTCAATTTCTTACCTTTTATTTTTATTTTTATTAAGTTACTGATTTAACCTTTGATTAATTAACATAAATTCAACATAATGTATTTCGTCATATTTTATAATGAGTTATTTAAAATTGAAGATTAAAAATAAAAAATTAAAACTAAAACTTAAAATAAAAATTACAAATTTAAATTTTAAAAATTAACGGGCCAGCTTGGATTCGGCCCAGCTCGGCACGGGACCAGGTCAGGACCGGCACGGACCAGGCACGTCTCAAGCCGGGCTGTGCCCGGGCCCAAATTTTACAGCCCCCAGGACCGGCCGGTCCGGTCCGGTCCTTTACCGGTCCGGCCCGTTGAACATCTCTGGTCGGAAGAGACTTGCATGCACCGGGTGCACCACCTCATCTGGACATACACCCCGCCTCCAATTGTCTTGTTTATTTATAGTTTTGTCACTTTTTTCCTTTCCTTGTTTTTTTTGTTTTATTTTTGTTGTATTGCTCGCAGTTTTTCATTTTCATGGCTTTTTCTTTACTTTTTCATTTTTTTAATGGAACTTTACTTTTTCATTTTATTTATTATTTTTATTTCAAAATTTCATATTATTATATTTTTCTAGTTTTATTTTTTTTTCTAATCTTTTTTTGTTTGCTTTTTTTTTTTTAATTTTTGCAATCATTTTTTTGTTCTTTTTTACCCTTTTTCATCTTGTTTTTTTTTTGTATTTAACTTTCTCTATTATTTTGTTTCCAATTTTTTTTATTTTTCCTTAATTTTTTTGTTCAAATTTTCCAACTAATAAAAGAATAAAATAACAAGTTGAGTCAAAAGAACAAACAGTTAATAGTAAAAGAATTGATGTCTAGAACTGTTATTGTAATGTCTAAAATTGTTATTCTGGTATCTAATACAACTAATCTTGTGTTTAATTATATTAGATTGGTATATAAATTAGTTAGATTGATATCTAATACCGTTATTTTGTTGTATGGTATTGCTGTTCTAGTGTTTATAACTACTATTTTGATGTATAGTAATATTTTTTTTTTACTAATTATGTTAGGTTAGTGTATAAATTAGTTAGTTTGATGTCTAGGACTGCTGTTTTGATATCTATGATTGATATTTTGGTGTCTAATTATGTTTCATTGACTTATAAATTAGTTAATCCATGTGTTGGTCGACATTAGTTAGAATATTAAAAGTTTAACGTCAAAATTGAAATTGTAATTAATTTGGATCCCTTAATAATAGGAATAATAAAAGTGATTTTATTCTATAAAATCTCATAGAAAATATCTTGTTTATCTCCCAATAATGGTACAACCTAAAATATCTATTTAATTTTCACACTTTATAACTGTTAAAACCGTCAATATTCCATCTTTTGATGGATATCCACCCGAATTGAGACGTCGAGTTCCCATTTACCCAAATTGGTGAGAGGCAAAAAATAGAGTAAATGGCATCCATAGTCTCTAAATTATGTCTTATGTTACTTATTTATCTTTAAACTATTAATTGTTACATCATTCATCCTAAAACTATTATAATGTTGCACCATTCATACTTAGTTAGTCCAACAATTAAAACAAGCGAAATTGAGCAAATAAACTAATTAGGGTTTTAAAACAGAAATTTTGACTACAAATATAAAAAATTTTGTGTTTCAAAATTACAGTGATGATTTGGTGGTCGTAGGCTAAGATTTTATATTTGATACTTTAGTAAAAATTATCAACAAGAGCAGTAAGAAACATTTTAAAAATCTAAAATTTTTTCAAGTTTGTGGCCAAGTCCTTTTTAAACCCCCTATTTAGTTCATTTGCTAAATTTAACCTATTTTAATGGCAAAACTAATGCACAATAATTAATAATTTAAGGACAAATAAGTAATATGAATATTAGTTTTGAGATAATAGGTTACATTTACTCAAAAAAATAAGAGATTGAAAAACTTGTGGCGTGCCATGCCACGCAGGATGCGCCATGCTGATGTGGCATGACTCGAAATTTAAAAAAAAAAAACATAAAAAGGTTCAAATTTCCGGCAGGCTGATCCGTTCGCCTGTCGAGCGCACTGTTTACGCCTCGACCAACACCTAAGCTGATCCTCTTTTTTAACAGATTATACATGCCTACAAACAAAATAAAGTATTCCTTCTGTCTTAAATTTTTTACATAATTCATTTTTTAGTAATTAATTTATAATTTTTTATTTTTAATATTTTAACATATAAATAAAAAATCTTTATATATAAATGATAAATTAAAATCTATAATTTTTAAAAATATTTTTTTAAATTTTTTCTAACGAACAATAATATAAATACATTCAAATCAAATTAATCGCAAAAGTCCAATGGAGCAAAGAAAGTGGAAGATAGTATCAAATCATTTAATTCTTTTTTCTTTTCCTTTCCTTTTCGGGGAAATGAAATTAAGCCTAAAGAAGAAAAAGAAACTCATCACACGTCAATCCTGCTATAGTTCCTTCCACGAAAGTAATTCTAATCTGGAACTAAACTGTGAAAATTTAAACCAAATCTGATTGGAACAAGAAGTTAAACATCAAGGTTGAACAAAATGTTCAGTCTGCAGCCGGTCTACTGCCAGAGGTACCTTGAGATTGTCCCTGGGGTGAAGCTCCTGTGAACATTTCCATCATTGATCTCAGAGCTCCACTCAACTCCTCTGGCATTTGCTCTCCTATGTTAAAGCTGACATTCCCACCAATTCGTATTCCAGGGTCTTCAGAACCATTCACACCCTCACCTCCTCCTGGTTGACTTTGCGGGGGTTGTCCCAGGTGCACACCACTGGCCATGTTCATGAACATGCCCCCAAGATCTCCAGGAAGAGAAGAAAGATCGAAAGGCATGGTAAAGGGAGGAGGTCCCCCCCGGCTCCTGAATCCTCCAGTGGCCTGGTTGGATTCTTGATTGCCATGATCTGGTCCCATACCCTGCAAGAATACGGTCAGTTCCTTAATCTTAGGTTGGCAAATAAAAACAAAGGAAAGGGAAAAGCTAGATTAGCAACATATTTTCACAAGGACCAATAATTATGCACAGCCAAACCCAGAAGAGCTGCATGTCATTTTCTCGGTTAATAGTAACATTCCATTTTAGCAACACCATGGTCAGTTCCATTTTTTGGGAACTTTCAGACAGCCATTTATTAGAGTTGTCGATGTGTCTTACCAAGTATTATAAAGGTAGAATTAAGAGCCAAGTAACATAAAGAATGACTTCTTATAATCCATTCAGTTTTCGTAAAATACAAATGGCCGCAGAGATGAGTTTTGCATGTCTGGAACCTTAAGTCACATCTGAAAAGAAACCTTACCTGATGTTGCTCCCAGTGATGCTGCTGCTCCCTCAGTTTTCGCTCAGCAACCTATATTACAGAGTGGAAATGTCGGAACAAAAACAGCCAACTGTTATAAAAAAAACCAACAAGAAGCCAACGTACCCGAATATTTTCTTTGACTGATTCATTATTTGGATCCAACTGCAAGGCTGCGTAGGTGAAATAAGATAACTATTGTGTCAGATAGTTGGAGTATGCAAGCATTCTTATCTCAATATTATTCTTGAAGTCTTTAGTGCCATGGACTACAGCAGGGCAGAGGGGAATGGAGTTTGAAAATTTAGTTGACAAAAAGCTAGTTAATAAATATGAGACATGTTCCTAGAGGATGCTCAATCAAGAAATATATTCAATGCTACTTGTCAGGTTTCTTTGCAGTAAACAATATGTTTCACCAACCCTTCTTGAATCCTTTCTCTATGGCATCAGCATAGTTGCCTTGAGCATAATATACCAAACCAAGACGACTGTATGCCTTGCTGTAATTTGGGTCAATCTCTATAGATTTAAGACAGTCTTGAATTGCATCATCATATTTGTGAATTTGAGTGTAAGCAGCTGCCCTGATAAGCATACATCAAAATCAGGTAAATCTTTGAATCTCGTAGTAACAAAATAAGATTCTTCAAAGCCATAATAGAAATTAAACAGTATAATGTCTCATGTCAGATACAATGTTAAACTAGTTTTCTCTAGGAACATATACTCAATAGAGCACGCTGTTGATTAGACGGAGTATTGAAATGGATAAGTGTCTATCAACTAGTTTCTACTTTCCAGCACTCTGGTCATCCAAGGGGCATCCTTCACTTGGGCTTAAACTACAAACCTAACCCCAAGTCATGGTCTTTAGCTTAGTCTGGTTTCAATTCAAAATAGCTTCTGTTTTAGTTTTGGTTTAAATTTCGATAAGCCATTGATATAAAATTCGGTTCTAGGTAGCATCCAACCAATTCATCTAAAACCTAAAGAGAAACTGAAGTAACGTAGACAAATTTTGACTTTTGCTTTTCTTTTTGCTGGTGCTACATGATTTACACACATAACATGAGTTTAGCGGGTTTTCTGTTCAATGGGTTTTAGTTATCCATAAGTATTCATCTTTTTCCTTTTTAATAGATTAACAGATCAAATCAAGATATTAAAATGGCTTATTTTTATTTTTTATATATTTTTTATCTAGAACCAATATCATTTGAAAGCCAATATTATGTTAGTGTGATACTCAATTAAAGTAAAATTTTTATAATATTATTAAATTTCTATGAATTTTTCTTTTTGTAGACATTAAAAAACAAAAATTCATAAAAAATAATAAAATTATAAAAGTTTTACTCTCAGTGGATTATTACACCTACATAATATTAACTTTCAAATGAAATTGATTCCAGGTGAAAAAGATATAAAAAAATTCATAAAAAATAATAAAATTATAAAAATTTTACTCTCAATGGATTATTACACCTACAAAAGTTCATAAAAAATAATAAAATTACAAAAATTTTACTCTCAATGGATTATTACACCTACGTAATATTAGCTTTCAAATGAAATTGATTCCAAGTGAAAAAGATATAAAAAAAATAATTCATTTTAGATTAAGTTGACTTAAAAGGAATTGGGTGCTGGTGAGCATAAAAAAAAAAAAACGAATTGGGTGTAAGCTTTAGCCCAAATAAAAAGGACATGAAAAATAACCCAATTTGTACAAAACAAAATAGAAACTGTGAACTGAACTGATAGAAGTCTGAACCCATAGGTAAAATGATGTAGAAGCAAGTAGGTAAAACTATGAATGACATGAGGATACTTACATGGACATCCTAAAACCTGAAACAAAAACCTAGGACAACTTATAAGGTAAGCTAATCTTCATTATTAAGACCTAACAACCTACTAAATACAGATTCCATGTAATCTCAAAACTTACAAGATTCCCCAATAATTACACGAATCCATATCTAATACCAGCATTAACCTAAATCATAAGCTACTTCCCTTGTATTGCATCATATGCCATCTTTTGGTTTCAATTATCATTGGGTTACGTTTTTGAATGACTAATGAGGCTTGTTTTGATTTCTGTTGTGCAAGTGAAGCCTAACTAATCAAAACATAGTTGAGCACTCTAAGTTTGTCTTCCGTGTGTGTATGTGCATATATGTATTTTGATAAGAAAATATCTTTGTGTATCGTAGGAAGTATTGGGAGGAGCACAAATTCCCAAAACCAAAGACATGAAAAGAACAAAACAGAAATGGAAAATGTGGAGGTGTTTGACGGGGCCAGAATGGAGGAACCAAGCACATCATTATCAGCTCCCACACACACACACACACACACACAATTTGGGGGGAGGCAAGAGACAGAGATAGATAGGCCAAGAATAGCCAGTTGTTTATAAAAATGAACTAACAAGGCACTTGAAACTGCCTATCAATGAAACCCAAATCGACTTTTGAATTTATCTATCACAAGGGTCAACCAGTTTATGAAATGAAAAATAGTTAAACTTGCATGTAGCAGAACAATACCTGTTACAATAGTAGATTGCATTATTGTCACATAGGGCAATTGCAGCATTGTACAAGTCTATCGCATCTGAGTAAAGCTTTGACTGTGTTGCCCTATTACCTGCAATTAAAGAAAATAAGTGACAAAAGAATCATCTGTATTGCTTGCAGAACCAAATAATGTTAGATTCATCTGACCTAGATCATATATATACTGATCAGCTGTAAACACTGTTATCATGCATAAATTCAATATACCAACTCCTTATAATGATTATATTTCTCAGACTACAGACCTCATAAAATAACTATTTCTCAGAAACTCTCTAACACCAAGACATCATTCATCCCTATTTTAATCACCAATTCAATAAAGAGCAATTTAGTGTTACCTTGATTTTTCAACATGTCAGCAAGGGTTTTAATGTTACATGCCTGCGACCCAGATCTTTCCATCTCCTGAGATCATAGAACTCTTTTTGGCATTACTTACTTGACTGTTCACATCTAAAAGGAAAATGAACAAACACAAGAAGATACAATAGTACTACAATCTAGAGCAAATCAAACTGACAAACATGAGACAAAGAAGAGGACCAATTTCCATATTGTTCAGCTGAAACAGATTCTAACTCTAGCTACCACTTTAACCATACATTTAATATGGGATTATATATCAACAAAAAAATTGCACAAAAAGGACAACGGAGAAGCTAATTCAAGCAATGGGTCATGTTAGGATGTACTAACTTTGAATAGATTTCATTTAATTCCATCAGTTTCGACATCATTTAATCCCCATCTTGCCCATTATACAGCTTATCCCTTCAAGGGGAATGTTACAGCTACTCAACACCTTAAACCATGATGCATTGCGCCACTTACCACACTTGCTTTCGTTCAGATGCGTCAACACAACTAAGAACAGGCCTATCACATGGACCACACAACAACAACAACAACAAGGCTAACAATAGGCACACAGGGTTATGACAAATTCAAGCATCAGTGTAACTAAAAGCATCCAACTGTAAATAACCAGCAACTGGTGTACCAGGAAAGAGTGTACTTAACTCATCTAAACTTTAATCAGGTGAGATTGTAACACCTTAAAGGAACCTCTGTAATTACCACATCAAGCTAGAAATCAAACAAAAAAATTCCTATTTGAAGTCTAGTACCACCTGGACTATATCTCTCCACGTGATAAAGGAAGATAAACGTTAAGTTCGTTAGGCAGCCTACGAGCATATATAGAAGAAGATCATTCAAGACTTAATGAAGGTACCCACATCAGGTCATTTCAACCAGATTCCAAGTGGATAATTAAAATATGAAGATCTGCAACACAAATACGGAATTGGACTGGTGAACTGCATCGGACATACATCTAAGGCATCATGAAATAGCCGTGTTGCTTTATCAAGCTGAGCCGGATCATCATTTCCATTAGGCATGGGCCTAAAGAAGTGCGCTTTATCAAGCGCCCCAAAGAATTGGCCAAAGAGCTCATCTTTAGAAGCCCCTGCATACAACGGACAATCATCATAATCAACAAAGCGTCCGGGAGCGCGCACACACACAGAAAACATCGAGAGAGAGATTCTCAAAAGAAGTGAGAGCACATGCCCACCGTCGACTGACATCGGCTCTTTCATCCGGTTCTCTCCCTAATTCAGCAAAAAGTTCAAACGAAAGCCAGAATTAGCAAAGACCAAACAAGAGAACAGCAACAGCAATGTCAACCAGGTGCGCTCAAGGAAGGTCACCGGAATCCGAGATCTTGAGTCGTCCGAAGAATGACCATCGTCAGCAACACCCGAAGTCGGTCTCGGCTCGTTCGCTTCAAGCGAGGCAAACATGGCGATCAAGTCATCGGGGTTGGACTGATTACCGAGAGCGGCGGAAGGAGAGGAGCGGAGCTGGAAAACCTCGGCAAGACATTCCGTGGCGACCTCAAGGCCTTCGAGATCAACTCCGGGAGCCGGTTCGACTGAGGGAGAAAGAAAGGAAAGAGGGAAGTTAGAGAGCCTGAGTCCGACGAACCGGGGACAGAAAGCGTAGAGAAAAGCGAGTACCGGAGGCGAGGAAATCTAGGAAGGCGCGAACGATTCGGCCAGAGAGCGGCGAGTCGGTCTTTAGATTCGCCATTGAATGGAGACTGAAGAAGGGAAGTCGGGAAGCAGGAGAGGACTAACTACGAAGACCTCATCACTGAGCAAACCATTTTTCTTTTTTGTTACCGTTTCTGAGAAAGAAGCTGTGTCTCGAATTTTCGCCGTCAGAAAAACACAATGAAACGACCAAGAAACAGGCTCGTTTATGCTATCACAGATCCTGGCCTTACCTAGGTGGTGGACCGTAATGTCCGTTATCCATCATGAACCATCGATTAGCCAAAGATTCAATATGATTTAAAAGTCTTAATAGTTAATGCATGAACAATTTTGTGTCATCTCATCTTTTTCAATATCTATTTAAATTGTGTTGATAGTGGGTCATATGTTGTGATCAAGTGAATGTCACACAAATGGTAGTGCTTTTTTTTTTTATGGAACTGATTGTATGCTAATTCTGTAAAAATAGCTAAAATTGATAGATGAAAGAACATGTCTATACAAGTTGTATAAAAGAGTAGAGATGTCAACATATCGAGTTTTGGTTTAGTATAGCTAATCCCAAACTCTTCTTCGAGTAATCGGGTTCAGGTAGTACTTGTCCTATAAGTAGATGGGTACTACCTGCCAACAAATTTTTAAGGCATATGTTTTATTTTTTTTGAAGATTTTATTTTTATATATTTACATATATTTTTAAAAGAATGTATATATTTGTAATTAATTAATATTTAAAAAATCATCAAGTAAAGTAATATGAGATAATTTATGTTAAATTAAATTTTATTTTAAAATAAAATCATATTTTAAATATAAATATACTAATTTAAAAGAGGTGCTGATATGGTCGAGTAGGATAAGTTAAACTTATACCCTTTCTATAACTTTATGGGTAGAGTCGGGTTCAAATTTAAATAGCTGAGTTTAAAGAGAATATAGCAAGGTAAGGTATTTGATTTTTATATCCCTATCAAAGATAATCTCAATAAGTAGACAGGGAATTATGAGATAAGCTATTCAAGGGTGGTCTTACACTAAATATCTATATTAAGTAGTTGCCGGACAATACTATAGGGGGAAATTAAAGTTATTCTAAAGAAATGGAGGGAGGCATCGCTGGGTGAGGGGTTTGATTCCTGCCAGCCCCCTTCGCATTTCATTCGCTTCTTTTCTTTTCTTGTCGTCTCCTGTTTCGCTCTCATTTATTCCTCCCCCCCAATCCTCTTCTCCTTTTTTGTTGTTCTTTCCAGTTCATTTTCTTTTTTTCTTGTTTTTTTTTTTTGGCTTTCATGTTTCGTTTTCATTCCCCTTTTTTTTTTTTTTTAACTTTCCTTTCCTTTGTTTTCTCTGTTACTTTTATATTATCTGTATTATTCTCTTTCTTTTATATTTCACTTTTATCTAGCTTTCATATTATATTTTCTAGCTTTCTTTTTCATTTTTTTATTAGTCTAGAAGCAAAGAACAAACACTATCTATTGACAGAATAATAGAAATATGAAAACATACTAGGCATCGGTGGCGGTTCCAGAACTTTTATAAAGGGAGATTTGAATACATATATAATTATTAAACTCTAACATTAAATAACAAAACTTATAATTTCACATATACTATAATATAATGTAATGATGAAAAAATTAGAAGAAAATTCAAAAAATAATCTAATTTAACATCTCTTTTTTTTCATTGGTCAAACGATAATGTAAGAGATAAAAATTTTCATTAGCTCTTATATATATATATATATATATATATATATATATATACTTAGCTTATTAACTTCATCTTGTGTCCAATTAATTTCACAATTTTTCCTTTAAATTAGAGAAAAAATGGGAAAAATGTTTCAGGCTTAGATAGGAAAATATGTGAAAATTGAATGACCAATATAAAACTTTTCTATTATCCTAATTATCAGTCAAAAGAAGAAACTGACTCATTTTCTATCTTTCTTGGGGTAAGAGGGGCATATTATTTTGTTTTAATAGAGATCATGAAAATTATAGGGGTTCATTGAAAAATTTAAAGGAGTCCATTAAAAAATTTAAATGGGTCCAAATATTTAATTATACATTTTTTATCAATATTTTTCTAGGAAAAAGGGGGGTCCTTGGACCCCCATAATTTCTACATGCATCCGCCTCTACCAGGTATCAATGTGAATATATAGGAATTGGGAAAAAGAAAATAAACAACAGTGCATAAAATATATGTAGAAACTAAAGAATAAAAAAAAGCAAAAGAACATATAAGAATTGAAAATGAACAAATTTATAATAGAATAGACAACAACGAATAAAAGAATATATAGAAACTGAAAAAGAATAAAAGAACATGAAAACTGGTAATGAAAAAACAAATAGAACATTGGATATGTTCTTTTATACTAAATATATATATATTTTAAATTATGCATATATTCTTTTTTACAGATAAATATATGTTGGACAAATAGGAAGTAATAATCAATCTAAAATAAAAGAACGTATATTATTCGATGATAAAATAATGAGAAATGTGAAAACATACTAGATATTAAAGAGAACATATAGAAACTCAAAACGAACAAATAGTAATGAATAAAAAAACACACAATATTTGTAAAAGAATAAATTCCATAAAAGAATATATACAAACAATAAATAAATAAATAAAACACACATGGTGCGCACACACAAGACTCTTTTAAGTTTTAAATGAGATGTTAGTTGGATAAATCGAGAGTATGAATTGTGGTACCTGAATCCACTAGCATGCTCAGACGTCTGTTACCCACATAACCTCCTGCCCTTATGGTGTTATAATTAGGGATTCATATAAGTGCATGGAAGGAGGTACAAAGATTAATTCCCCAGTTACTTTCCTCATCATTGCCATCAGATTCATCAGCATCGCTCCTCACCATCTAAATTCTATTAAACTGAGGCTTTTTGGACTTGTGAGCAGGGGTAAATAACTCATCACACAAAAGCACTCATTTCTGGTCCTTTTTTCACTTATCTCTTTCTCAGTTAACCTCCTGGTGCCTTTTGTGTTGTTGTAAGCGGAAGGGTTTGTTAGATTAACTTGGGATACAATTTCCAGTGTAGGTAATATACCTTTCCCTTCGTGACCTCCTAGTGCCTTTTGTGATTTGTTTATTTTTTTTGCTTTTAGACTTTTCTTTACTAGTAACTTTGCCTTATGGCAGACTTAATCTGTGGGATCTCTGCTTTTTGAGGTTTGTTGTGTTTTTGAGTTTTGAGTTTCTATTCTTTGGCTATGTGATTGTTTGGTTTTTGCGAACTTGTGTTTGGTGCTTATTGATCACATGGTTGAATTGGATTTTATATGCGTTCTGATCTGGATGTTGTACCCTTGTTAATTTGAAGTTGTTGCTGGCTCTGATTTGGGTGATGTCCATTTCTTTAGCTTTTGAATATGATATTAGAATTGAACCTATTTGTTCTAATTTTATTCATTTTTATATATTCTTTTACATTGTTTGTCTGTTCAGTTGAGACTGTATTATAGTTGCTGCTTTTATAGGTTTAATTTTGAGTTATTTGTTAGCTTTATGTGTGTGATATATTCATCTTGTTTGTTTAGTCTATTTATTTTAGCATTTTTCATGATTGCCAATTTTAGGTTCTTATGAAGGACGGTTATGAAATGGCTAATATTGTTGATATGGAGTTTCTTAGTATGTTCTAAGTTGGAGAAGTATATAGTTATATATGATATTCTCATCTCATGCTAAAAGAGTGAAAACGCCAGGCAAATATATGAGTGAATTATTATAGATTTGAAGATGAAGGTTAGGGTGTTTGAGCATGTGTTTTGAAAAAGGTCAAAATACTAATTTGATTTCTAGAGTTAATGAATGTGTTTTAAAACTCATCGCCAATGAGGATGAAAGGTTGCAACAAAAAGAGGATATAGGGTTACTCAGAAAAGTCATCAAAGAAGAAATTAAAGGAATAGGATTGTCATTAATTAATTTGTTCATCATTTGTTACTAGATGTTCTTTTAGATTAAGCTGTTGGTCTTTTCTTTTCTTTTTTCTATAAAAGTCGTGACTTGGGATTGTAAAGAAGCTATAGTTTCAGTTGATTAGTGTCATACGTTCTTTTCTATGTAATTAGATGTTCTTTTATAGGATTTATATATTCTACAGTATCTCATAACAAATTTATTCAGAAGTGAAAAAAGAGACACAGACTGAGATGTTTTGTGTTATTTGTTCTTTTTAGTGTAATAATACATTCTTTTACAATAATTATTTGTTAATTTCAGAAAGATGTTGTTGATGCCATAGTTCTTAACTAGGTTTAGTTTATGTGTTTTCTATGTGTATTGCATTATGATCTTTTGCGATGTCATATGTTTAACAAGTTTTTAAAAATCTAATGTAAAGAATACTTGCAAGTTAATAATTCGCTTGATAATAGTGTTTTGGGAATGAACACTCTTTTACATTTACCCAACACTTATATTTAGTTGTGCGGCTTTTCTGGACATAGTTTCTCAGCCAGTGAAGCGGCTAGAGCTTTCCAAGGAATAGATTTGTCCATGAGCCGCAGGTCGAATGGAGCAAGATAACACCGGCCCCAGCAAAATGCCAGGGTTTAATTCCTCACTCCTCCTTCCGCCTTCCTCTTCCTCAATTCTACAAATATTATTTATTCTGGTTCACTTATCTTTCGGGGCCTGAACAAGCTGACATTCCTCCTTTATATATGATACTTTCAAACCCTATACTTGTATATCTAAATCTAAGTGAAAAAAAAAATGAAACAGATTTAAATAAGAATTTAAGGCACCCTTTTACATTGAATTTAAAAGCAAGATATACGTAAAAAGAATGATTGGATAGAAAGAACAAATTTACAAAATAACAAGAATAAATTTCCAAGACAAAAGGAATGTATATTCACAACATAAAAGCACTTGCAGCTTCTATCTCTCTTATTTGTATCAAGAAACTAAGCAAGCCATGCTTAACAAGGATGGTTGGAGGTGGAAAAAACATTGAAAGCCAGTATAAAAAACAACACTTTTATGAGTTGGATTGCTGGCAGTTAGCTGCATTGCTTCGTGAAGTTGTGTTACAGAGCATCTTATCGTAAAAGTATGGTTGTAATAAATGATGACAGAAAATATGTTGAACAACAAGTTGCACCAAAAGAATAAACAACTACTAACAAGAGATTAGCTAATTTATCTAAAAGAACGAGTAATTCTAACTGATAAATGGATAGGAAGGTAATCTAAAACAATAACTAACCACTAATAAAAGAACAACTAGATCCTCTTAAAGAAGATGAAGTTAAGTCAAAAGGATATACTACTGGAAATCGCAGGAGAATGAGATCGGCAAAGGAGATATGTGTAACAGTGGTTCTACTAGTAGTTTTCTCACTAGAGAAAGAGATCAATAGATACTGCCATCAGAAAACATGATCGCAAAGCTTTGATGCCAAATTTGACTGGGACGTTGCCGCATCTTACGTATTTTTGTGAGAGAATGAATTGTGCAGACGTTTGATGGTGGATTTCATAGCTTTTGTTGCCTGTATTTTAGGATGGAGAGACGCATTTACCAGATGGCAGATGAGAGTTCTGGAGAACTCTAAACGTTGGAATTATGTAAGACGGTGCAATGGAGTAGCGTGAGTTGTTAGAATTTGTGGTGCAGTGGCATAATTACTAATTTATTAAACTTTGATAGTAGAGTCGGGTGACTATGTCAATATTATGGGAGGATGACTTATATATGAACCTGGCTTATGTAAGTAATACTTGTCAGAATGTATAAGATAAATTGTCTCAAAAGTAACTTGTAAGTTTTTCTTTTTTTTTTTTTTTTCTTGGTGGTAAACAAGGGAAGGGAGAACTTATAAAAATGATGAAACTGCCGATGGAAATACATGAGTGGTTGAGGCCCAAGAATTCACACAGAATTACTTACTAGGGGACACCTGCTGAAATAACACAACTATTCAGTAACTATCCGTGTTCTAGTACTTGTAGCTGCAGGGAAATTACTACAGCATATTCACCGAGGTTAAGACGGGATGGGGGCAAAAGACATAATAACTTAAACCACCTGCGCCGTGCGCAAGCCACCGGCACTACTTCGCTGTGTTAGATTTTCTGCTCCGAGTCCTGCTGACCTGAGATACATACAACAACAAAAGATGTAATATAGTGTCATCTTACATTCTGCCTCTGCTCGAATTCAATTCTTTCCTTCTAGAATTCTTATTGCCCAAATAAAATAGGGTGGGGGTAAAACACAATGAAACTTACAACATCTCCAGTTAAATTGCAAATTTCCGGTACTGAAGATGTTTCTGCAGATAATCTTTGTCCTTTCTTTGCTCTTGCTGCACCACACAGAAAGCAAGCATGATAAACTTAGCATGGACACAAATTTAGCATTGGCGACCATAACTAAATTTCAATTCTGATGAACATGCAAATAATCATACACAAATTTGAATAGCAATATTAGTCCAAATAAGTTCATCATGACTTGACAAGACACAGGGAAACAAACAGAAAAAAGCTTAACGCATGCACCACTTAAAGCCTCAACGAAAGCAGCAGGATCTAATAAAAGCAAACAGGTCGGTAACTGATATTTTTCCAGGCTAGAGACATCTCCTGGAGAATAAATGTGGAGAGGGAGCATCTGTAACTAAACAGCTATCTGACAGTAACATTAGCAGGAAGGAGGAAAATGAACTCCATTACAGGGAGAAGATGATAACAGCAAACATGTCAGCCACATTATTGAAAATTAATAGAATTCATGCATCCAACTCCTGATCCAATGGCTAAAGGATTTGCAGTCAAGTAATCACATGCATTTGAATTCACATTACCTTGCACACCCAGGGTAAGTGCATGTTTGACAAAGCAAGCTACTAGTTACAAAATCTTCATGCATTTTTACATGTGAGCAGAGAATGCATGGTTTACCTTCTTATTGATAGGATGGGTAGAAGCATGTGGTATTTCTATTAACGTTTATTTTGTTCTACTTTTTAGTTTCCAAGGATTAGAAAGAGAAAATGACGCTGTTAAATTAATTCTGTGACATGTTTTAGAAAGGATTGCCCCACCAATTGATAGATTGGTTATTTCCTCAGACATCATCCGCTGCTTTTGAATTTGAACAGAAACACCAAACAGAATATCCATAGAATTTGTAACGGATTGCATCATCCAGCTCCAGATTCGATACAGCATGTCATCTCAAAACTTGAGAGAGCCCATGTTCAAGGAAACGGGAAAAAACATGCATAGCAACATGTTTGTAACGTATCAAAACATTAAAGGCCATTAACATAAAGTTTCCTTGCTGGAGAGATGCAGACACAAAAACTGCAACAGGTAGAAAAAAAAACTATTTATAGCAATTATGAGCTAACATACCCGTCCAATGCAGCAGATCATGAAACTAATAATGGTTATAAAATATTCATACTCGTGAATATGCACAGGTCCATCAGAAAAAATGCCAAACAACCTGCTATTCTCACTTACCTCAATAAATGCAGTTGGGTAAAAATTAGATGAGTAGGTAATTACCGGCAAACGTGTCAGCTAAATGCTCCAGATGTAAGGTGTTTGACTTGTCTGCCAGGACAACCTCCTTGCCAAAAGGAACAAAATAGGAAGCAATCAGGTGAAGAGATTCCATGACCAATAAAAAAAATCCAGAAAATAAAACATATCAAATATAATAAAAGAAAAGATGAGTAGCTCATTCTTCATTTCAACTGCCACTCTGATATTCAATTCCCAAGCAAATTATATAAAATTCACTTGTTAAAGTAGAATTAGATGGCTACAAATCTATTTCGTGGAATTAAAGCAGTGTCAATACAGCCAGCAAAAGAGCAAATACCACAAAAGAATAGTGATCTTAACAAACACCAAAAAGAATATGCAAATGATAGCAAGAATGTTTACCCGCTCTGTCAGGCAAGTGCGACTCACTGTCTCCCAACTATCATTATCTGATCCTAATAATTCAACTTCCTTGCTATCACATTTCATCTGTCAATTGAGGAAGAGACACAACCCTCAGACTTGATTGCACATTACCATGCAATGGCAATTTGAATAGTGAGCTGGGATGGAAAATTTAGTAGGACGCATAATGTTTGCCACTTGGCATTGCTAACATGCGGCACCTGGTAATTGTGCAGAAAATAAATGCCGCAAGTTTTTTTTTATCAACAAAGTTTGTGTCTAAGTGCTTAGTATGTGCATGCGTGTCAATTTGTAATTGCATCCAAATAAAATATCTAGATATCCGAACAAATACTGCAAATAAAGTCCTTCAGTTTTGCTCGGGAGTTTTGCAGGAGTTTTGCAACCGAAAACCTTTATCTTTGCTCGGGAAGGATCTTTTGTGCTCCTTTTCAGATCATTGGAATGTTCAGCAGCAAGGATATGACTTGCCACAGCATTTTCTTTCCAGGAACCAAGACTTCTTTCCACTTTCTCAGGTGAAAACTGCTCTTCACTCAGTGAAGAGCGTATATTCACAGAATCACAAGGCAAATATTGCCCCTTATTTGAAGCTGCTTCATAATCATCACATGAACCATTCTTCTGCTTCTTGCTTACATGCCGCTTACTGTTAATATTCCCCAAGGAGTTGGCAGAAACAGGTCCATTTTTCCCAAGCACTGAACTGAAATCATGCTTCATACTCTTGGGCAGAGTTTCAACTTGCTGATTCCTTGGCACACAGACCTGTATTATGTTTGATGTGCCGCCAAGAAGGCACCTTTTTCTGATTTGTCGGGTCCTGTTAACTGACTGAGAACGATCAAGAAAATTAGACCAACAAAATTATATGGTTTCCAGTTCATCTGCATAAAATCCTCACAGAATTAATTAAAATTTACCAGATCAGACATACCAGGGACTGAAAACGGTGAACTATCTTATCAATGAAGCATTGATCAAAAAAGTATTCATGGTCATTTGAAGTTGACTGCATGCAAAGGCTGAATTAGGAAAAAGAATCACTCAAGCATACAGGGAAAAGAATCAAATCCATTTTAGCACTTGCCTCTGAACTTCTTTTTGAAGTACTTAATTTGTAGAACGATGATGGCAGCAAAATTTGTCCAGGTGGCCGTGCTGAGGAGATCCCATTGAGTTGCAATTTTAATCCTGAATTTCCAACTTCAGCTAGAAAGTGCAGTCTCTGCATTGTAAGAAATCTCTCATATTTTTCTATCCTCATATGTATCCTAATTATTGTTAAGTTTTTTACTACGATTGTGAAGATATCCAAAAAAAGTGTCTTACGGGAGTTCGCTTTGCTTCAACAGCATCCTCAGCTTTTTGAATAGCACGGAAGATATAATGCAAATAAAAAGCAGCATTATGAACAAGAACCACGTCATTACTAACAATAACAGGGTCAACTAATGCCTGCAGAAAGCAAAGAAGTGGCCTACAGAAAAGAAATGTTCAATTAGCAAAATAAAATTCAAAATTATGCACACGTTCCTTCCTATGTTGAAAAAAAAAAAAAGACAGTAAATTTACAACAAGAAACAGACTTACTTACCAGCAAAACTGAACATATATCTCTTCATCTTGACATGCATCCAAGGGAAAGTTGGCATCATGAGCAAGAACATGGATTAGGAACATGACTACATACAAGGGATATTCTGTAATGAACTCTCCGGGCATATTTGAAGGTTGTTGACTTCGAGCTTCTTTACTATATTCAAGGATAAATTCTTCCATATATTGATATGCCTAACGAAAAGATAGTTGGCTGCAATCAACTAACCAAGCAATACAGAACAATAAATTTTGCAAAGTACTTATGTAAGTGAGATCAACTGTAATTAACAAGGAGTACGAATAAAGTATAGGAATAAAAGACATAAGAGGTTGCCTTACACTATCTTGAATATCTTTAAGGGAATCAGCTGTTGCCAATGCAAATGCGCATGCATATCTTCTAGGTATAACGTGTTCCCTCAACAACTTGTGCACTTTGTCCAAAAACAACCTCCTCACAGAAGGAGATGGATCCTAGAGAACAAAAGGAAAAGGATGATTCTGATCAACAGTTCACTATCAAGCAATAAATATTAATCCCTAGTAACATATGAAGACAACAGTTGACCAATGTTGAGACGTTAACTTTTATCCTGACCCCATGAACAGTATAAAGTATTCCCTGTAGCACTATAAGCAAAAGCCTATGGGAATGTGAGTGATTAGCTCAAAGCTGATAAGGTGAATGCATTAGCCAGCTCATAGTACCTAAGTTGTATGATGTGAAATTATAATGCAACATGAGTAAGTATACAGCTTGGCTACAAAAGTGAGATTCAGACTTCTAGGAGCAAGGATGCATTATCAGATCTCTTTTTCTTTTTCAATACTCAGAAAGCAACTACAAGTTGAACAACGGTAAAAGAGAGTACTTCTTAAAGTTTTGGTTTTGGGGGGGGGGGGGGGGGGGGAGTGGGGGAATGGATTTCAAGTCGCAATTTGCAAATGTTGCCGTACAATACTTGGTGGGTATCAAACCTAATTATAGGCGGGGAATGTCCAAGCCTCTGCTACTTTTCTAGGTGGCTGGTGGCTGCGGACTCATTATCAAAGCTGTTCAACTACCAACAACTGTGACAGAAACAGTTAAATGGTACTCCATCCATCCCAAAAAGGATGAAACGTATTCCTTCTTGAAAAGTTTAACAACTAACTTACCTTCCTACCTTTATTTAAACTCTCACTGTGCAAAACCCAATAAGGTAACTTTTCTTTTTTAATCTTCACCTAAACTCTTACCACACAAAACCAAAAAGGAATCTTTTTTAAAAAAAATTATTATATAAACTCTTAGTACAAAAAACCCCAAAAGAAATCTTTTTTAATTTTAGTTTTAGGGGAAAAATTGAGAGAAAAAAAATCACAGATTGCACACACCTCAGTCTCCGTACCTAGAAAAACATTTATTCTTTATAGGACAGAGGGAGTAATACTTGTGTTCAGTATATAAAATAGTGCTACACGTTCTTTGTATTTTGTATTAGCCAATCAATTAATTAAGTTAAGCACAAGTTAAATGGGATCCGGTACATAAATCCTATGCCTCCAATGAACTTGACTAAAGTCCTGACCTTCCAAAAGCTCCAAAAGAAAATCTTCAGCACGGCTACCTAAAAAATCTTGAGTCTGCCCTTAAGTTTATCCTTTCATTTGCGATCTAGCGTTACATACTGCTGCATCTTTTTGTCTTTGCTGAATATACCAAATCATCGTAGATGGCATGCCCTTATTTTTTTTTTACTCTGTAAGGGCCACTTTATCTCATCCCTTATAATTTCCCTTTTAGCTTGATTGGCACTTTTATCAAGTGAAACCGCTATATGGGTTATCCACGTGCCGTAACTCTTTAATTAACATCTTGTTTAGATCCATGATCCTTTTGGATAACAAATACTAAATAATTAAAGCACTCACTTTGAGAGAGTTGCTGCCTTTGACAGTGCCCTTAATTCTGCTCCTACTTTGGAGGAACGTATGAGCATTCAACTCAAAACCAATTTCGAAACCAATTGGCAAATAGTGGGGAGGCCTCAATCACAATATAAAGTCCTCAATCACAATATAAAGTCTTGCCAACCCCTTTGCTTACACCATGTAGCATTTTCCCTCTTCCTGCACCTCCTCACATGTAGGCTGGTTTTGCTTCATCACGTGGGTAATTACGG
The DNA here is from genome assembly GCA_005392925.1 of Aquilaria sinensis. Classification (NCBI taxonomy): domain Eukaryota; kingdom Viridiplantae; phylum Streptophyta; class Magnoliopsida; order Malvales; family Thymelaeaceae; genus Aquilaria; species Aquilaria sinensis. The sequence continues at coordinate 110,565 of SMDT01000025.1, read as the reverse complement.
TATGGTTGTGACAGCAGCAAACCTTGAGCTTTGAGACCATGTTAAAGCATCCAACTCAATCAATTGGCAATTAATGGAGAGGCCTCAATTATAGTATAAAGCCTTGCTAACCCCTTTGCATAGACCATGCGGGATTTTCCCACTTAATAGTCTAAGACATAGATCAATACTCTATTTATAACTCTTGATTTATCCTCAATGTTAATTTTGTCCAGCAGGATTTTGTATCATCTACTAGCATGAACCAAGGAGCTTCATTTTGTATTTCTAGCCAGCTAATCCATCTAAAATAAAGACGTAGGGACATCAAAAGCCTTAGCCCATATCTAACCCTAGTTTTTTTTAACAAAAAAAGAAAAATTGTCATATTGCTGCTACTAGCCTTAAAACTGGAGAGAACTCCCCTTTACAGATCCTTAAAAAAATAATTCATTCAACCAATAGTTCATTTCCTACAACTACATAGGATTACGTTTGGGCACTGCATGATACACTTCCTCACATCAATTGAACCACATAGAGATCTTATCTCCTTTCATAAAGTACCCAATTAATATTTGGAATGAGCAAATGGCGTCCATAGCCAATCTATTTGGCACAAAAGCAAACTGATAATTTGTTGGACTTAATCTGTTCTAAATCACTCTGTCCTATACTTTCATGGTGTGATTTATTAGCTGAATAACATAGTTATTCGAATAATTTATTTTATTCATTTTGTATACTAAATATAAGGTTGACTAATCTTTTTTAATATGTTATAATAATGCCATGTACTTTTGCATTTTGGATCATTCAGCTCATTCTCACAATGATCTTATAGCCGTCAACTGAAAGCCTTAAACATTAATATATCAGTTAAATCCAATATCTCATCACATGGAATTAGTCAAATGTCAAACCCAGCTTACCTTTGCAATCAGAATTGTTCGGTGAAAAATATTTGGGGAAACATGTAAGTCCCACCTTCTTGAGAGTTGTAAAATCGATTTTGCAGCCGCCAACCTTATATGAGCTGTGTCTTCACTGAAATACACAATAAAAAGAAATATCTTAGATTGAGATGCCTCAAACCTAAAATGTTGCCCCAATTTCCCAAAGCAGAAATATTGTTTTGTCCATTCCTCCATTCAAGAGAAGCATCTACAGATGTTTCCATCACCACTCCTCTTAAACAAATTTTTAGAAAATGTAATAGTGAGAAAAAAAGGTGCCCTTGTCACAACCAATGTCCAAACACATATGGATAATTGAACTTTGGGTTAGATACACTATCCCTTTTTCAACCATCTCAGTGGATTGCAAATGAGGGAGCATGCTAAGTGTGGATATCTCACATTGACAAAGATAGAGGAAAAATATTTAGTGGAAGAATTTCTTCTACATTGAATAACATACAAGAGGTAGGAAGGTTTAGATCACTATTATTCACATGGGATTCAATCTCACCATGCAATGAAAGTTCAGAAAATTTTACCACTTCCTCAGGATCCAGGTAGGCTTGAACTGGCAGAGATTCGGGGATGACTGTCTTCTTCCTTGAAAACACCTTGCCAAAAACAAAAGTTTATCTTTTCTGGTCAGTAATAGAAAGAACAATCATCTAAACTGGATAGGAAACCAAAACAGCCTGATTCTAGAATATAAAATAATCCTAAAATAAGCCAACTAAACATATTTTCCCACACACATTATTTAGTCAAGGGGTTCATTGGTGCCTCATTTTCTGATTAGGCCTATCTACCTATTTTAAGTTGGTCAGTTGGATGCTTTAACAATTACAATAAAACTGATGTAACTCTGAACTTGAGATTTTCAAACTCCATTGCTAAGTATAGGGGTGTGCACATTAACCAAATAAACCCATTTATTCCATCAGCACTGACCCATTAAAGTTCAGGTTGATTTAGGTTATTCATTTACTTCAGGTTGCTGAAAGTAGAAAATATGCCCTGGTTTAATTCAGTTTCATTATAACCTGAAAAGAAAAATGATAAAAACCAATCCAAATTGTTCTTATATCATTCAATGACTAAAATCCACGAAGACCCAAAGGCTCTTGTTGATTTGGAAGTTTGTCTTAATTATATTACATTTATTTTGGTCATATATGACATTTGGAATTGGATTGCTTCAACAGTTAACGGTATATTCAAACTTTTTCTTCCCCCACATTTTCTAGAAATATTTTAAACCATGAATCAAACTATAACCATTGTGGTCCATTTCAGTTTTCATTGGGTTGAAAAGAAGTTTGAGTCAGTTTAGGTTGAAAATGATTCAGAAAACCCAAAATGTTCTGCCCAGTTTTAAATCAAACTTGAAAGAAGTGGCCCAAGTGCACCCTTAGTTACATAATTATTTCTTAATTGATCACTGAATAGGCAACCGACAAATCTTAACATCATTTTCCATTTTCAGTTTGGCTAGTGAAATCCCAAAATGGCTTTTGCCAACAACTGATACCAGTTTTCCCGAGTTTTGTGTCCAACCAGTTGTTTCAGGTTTAACCATTTCAGGCATCTGCCCAACTCCAGACAGCTGTCCAAGTGATGATCCAACAAGTCTGACAATTGAGCTGGCCCAGGTATTATAAGGAAAGTTGAAGCAAGAAATCATATAATCTCTAAGGAACAAACAAACCTACCTAGAAATGCTACTGGCACATATTTCACTCTTCTGCAGCATCTGGGATATAGAATCCAGCAGTTTATCAATTTTCTGCTTCACATTGGATCCTGGATCTCGCGAAAAGCTCATGATGATTGTCTTTAGCCCATATATCTGCAAAAGACTGTGTCAATTATCCAATGAGTAATAGATGTATCAGAAGGTCAACTAAAACTCAGAGATCCATTGTAAAACCTATGTTTTCTTACTCCTGATTTCTGGAAGTTGGACCTAGCACTTAAAGATTTTTTGCAACTTTTGAGAACAAATCTAGAATAGAAACAGCATACTTGTGAAGGACTTCTAGAATGATATAGAGCTCCTACGTATCCATATATGATGTACCATTGATTTCCTATATAATAAAGAAGGCATGAAACAGTATGTACTTTCATCCTCTCAACTACAATTTTACATTAGCTAGAAAGGAAACAGTAAATAGAGAAAAAAAAAATAGAAGCATATCCTATTGTCCTTTTATGATTATTCACTGTGAGCTAGGTCTACTGCAACCTGAAGTTTGGAATGGTAAGGTAGATACTGCTTTCCAGAATAATGAAGTATATGGACTGGTTAAGAGCTTAGAAGGTAAATTACTCATAGAATTCTCCCTTTTTTCACTACTTGATCCTCTGAACATAAACTTTAAGTCAAATGCTGCACACCTTTCTCAAAAGGAACACATAACAAGCGCTGAAAAAAGGGACATCATATCTAAGTGGAATGGATCAGAGATTCACAGATATCTGAACTTGACACCCGCTCACTTCATCTGTAACACCTAATCTTCAGTCAAAAAGGTAATGTAGTCATCTCATATTGGTCATGCAATGCAGAATGGTTCCTTGCTAATAGGCTAATAGCATAACACCTACACCCATTTATCTTATTCAATTTGAGCTCCTCAATCACTGTCAGAGTAAGCAGTTTCCTTTCAATAATCACATATATAAGCACAGAATACCATGCGAGCAATACTAGTTTTAAAGCGTCCAACCCATTACCAATTGGCAATGGATGGAGAGGCCTCACCATAATATAAAGCCCTGACTAACCCCTTGACCTAAAAAAGTTGCGTCTTACCACTTAACACGCCCCCCTGGTATGCAGGCTACTGAAAACAGCTGTCACATGAACCATGACAAAGACTGCAGCTAGTGACATTATAGATGGGGCAGTGACATACCTAGGGCTCTAATACATGCAACCCAAAATCAATTGGATATAGGTGAAGAGGCCTTACCATAATATAAAGCCTTGACTAGCCCCTGGCCTAACCATGTGCGGTTTTACCACTTAACAACTAGAATCTAATTTCAGCCAGCCATATAAATTTGACTTGACTATACAAATTCTTAGACCATCTAAGAAACCGAAAATGATGTGTGCTTTTGTTTTAGATTGCAAGAGATTCTTTAGTGGTAATATTCCACATGATTAAGTCAAGAAGTTAGTTAAGGCTTCCTATCTTGGTGAGGCCTCTCCATCAATTGCCAGTTGTCTTCCACTTTGATGCTTTAACAGAGATAAATCAAGATATTCATCAAAGGAAAAGAAACTAACATCCAGCTGACTACACTTTCAGCTTTCCTCATGACAGGAATTTTTCCCAACATGTATAACGTGAGCAAACTTCTTCATTAGATTGAAAAAGCACTGATATCTCATCTCAAAACTATGGTTATTCAAAGACTTGGGAACCGTATATTGTTTTCCATCCATAATCTTATTTTTTCCAATTTCTAATTTAAACCTGCTCTATCATCAAAATCCTCCATTTTCCATGAATTCACTAGTCAAATTTTATGTGCCACCACATTTCAAAGCAATATGCTTTAGAACCTGTGTTATGGTAACAACTCCACAGAAAACCACTGAGAAAACAGTTGCATCAAGCATAGGCTTCAACACAAAGATCTCAGAAAAATCACAGTTGCAAAGGCTTTTGCCTTGAACAATAGGGAAGGTCAGAAATAAAAGTAATTTGCCATATCATATAGAAGACTTACTTACGCCCAGTAAATCATTTAAAGAGATAATTTTGTGCTAAGAAAAAAGAGTCGTAACATAGTATACTTGCCTTTAGTTTGCAAGAAGCAGTTAGACTGGAGTTTCCCAGGCCAGGATCATCAGATGACTCAGCCTTTAAATATTAAAATCACTTAAGTTAGCTAGCTGACATTTCAAAATAAAAGCAGTGAACACATGAGACCATCATAAACTAAATTCACGCAACATATACAAATAGATGTCAATAACCTGAACAATATTTTCATAAATATAGGATTCGATTCTAGCGTCCTGAGCTTCATAGGTCAAAAAAGAGTACTGCGCTATACAGCCCAAAGACTGCAAGACTGTTGGGACATTCCGTCCTCTAATTAAAGAATCCACCAGTTCCTGAACAAATTGGAATCCAGCATGGTTGTTATCCAAACATATTGTACAGACAAGAAATGTCAGAATACGTAGCAATTAAGAACATCAATAATAAGAACCAAGCAGATACAACCCAGGTAACACTGCCATGTTGCACAAGTTAATTTCAGGATAACAGCCTTGTGATGGAATATTGACCATTCCATGGACATCTATCTCATGAAACTTTTCTAGGCAAGTAGATAAAAATACACCAGGTTGACAGTGTCAGAACTACACTTCATAATTCCCTCCCAAGAGGAGTCCATCCCTCACAGAAACTTGTCACTTTGCTTGTTTGCATGAATTTATGGCATGGTTTTTAAAAAGGCAAAGATATTAGGAATTTCCATGTAAAAAGGCCGGCCTCAGTTCAAACTAACGTTCATAATAATGATGGCAGAGATGTACGCCATCAAGGTGATACCCAAATACATCATAAAACAATCTAAAGATTTCAAACACTTTTCCTTATGGTGATCTAGTTTCTGAGCAGAGCACTTCCATGGCTATGAATAATTCCAACTTATAGGCCCATAGTACTGAGTGCAGTACTGAGCTGAGCTCAATGCACAGCTATAGTACCAAGTATGGGAAGCCATGTTTCAATTGATGTATCTTATTGCTTTATTTAGTAATGGCAAAAAAAAAAAACCTGGCTTGAGTGAAATCCAAGCAAAACAGAATGAGCTTATGAAAGTAGTCTTAGGGTGTTTCAAGCATGAAACTTGAACATGGAGAAAAAAGTTCCATGAGTGAAGATGACAAACCATAATCACAGTATTAAACCAAGCAATTTCATCTTTTCTCCTGACATACCCAATTTTCTAGATGGATAAACTTGTAATTGAGAGACAAACTTGAACTTGAAAAAAAACCTAAAAGTGGTTCGCTTCATATCTTGAATGATTCAAAAGACTATCAATGCTTCAAACTTGAATTTAGCTCTAAAAATAGTAGATAAAGCTTTAGTAGTACGATTTGTATTTTAAATCATTATATATGTGCTCCACCACCTGGTTGCTCAAATGTATATGATATATTATTGCAATAAAATTATCAATAGAAAAACTCCTTTTGACCATGTATTTCCCACATTCTTTGGACCAAGCAAACAAAACATCTTGACACACTTCAACCCTTTCTTTCTCTAGAAAGGCTAAACTAGCAGGTTTAAGACACCAAACCTCGCATAGTTCTGCTAAAACAAGTTGATCCGAGCCGTTTAGCAATGATGAAATAGCAGAAGCAGCACATTTTGACTGAGCACGGGTTCCCTCAAGACATAGCTTCTTTAGACAAGGATAAAAATCACTGCCAGAAAATATACCAATAAGAATTCATAGAAAAATATATAAGATAAGGTCAGATGGATTGGTGGATTTGTCCCAAGTACAGATTTGATAACAGAACAAATAGTTTGAAAGTTCAAACCATTTAGAGGTAGATTGTACATGCAAGCTCATAATGCAAATTGCTCAAGTATTACAGATGATGTTCAGGTCGATGTTTAAATTCTCAGCAAAATATTAGAACAGCTTGTGGGTGATACCTGAAATTGACAGACAATTTAGATCCTGCTTTAGCCAAAACTTGAATTAGTTTACCATTTTTTAGGTCTTCTTCCATCAGCACTTTTAACTGCAATTCTGAACCCCTCAGTAAAGATGGAAAATTGCCAGTAATAACCTACATTCAGAGGGAAAATTCTCTCATGAACCAATAACCTGTGAAGACAATTTCAGGAGAATATGTCATTTAAAAAAAAAACAGCTCTAGATTGACTTATTCAAATGTGCTTATTTTTCACACAACATTCTTTTTTCATATTAACTGCTTAATATATGAACTGAGTAATGGCTAGCCCCCACCTTAGGTTTGATGGTGCTGTCACTGAGACTGAACTGACCTGCTCAGACTATTAGCCCAAATATACAGATTTTTTAACAACAGAAACATATATCAGTTAAAATAACAGCCCCAAGTGATTGCCTACCAATTTACAATGGGTATGTTTCAAATACAAATTAAGTGCACTGACTAAACCATTCAAGAGAACAGACAGAAGATTGAAGCAATTGTCACCAATCAAGCCATACTGATCACAGAAACATAAAAACTAAGTTATGCTCACAGCTCTGCCAATCCTCAGTTTTGTGCCAAGATGTATCAGAATGAGATTATAGAACATAACAATTATTGCTCTGCTGAACTATGACTGATATCTAGAGATGTCATATGAACTTCATACAGAGATGGATAAAATTGTGCATGAACAAACTGAAGAGTACTATTTCTGTAAGAACTCAATGTTATTCTAAATTACAGCACTTCTTTTTCATGTGAAGAACACTGCTAAGAATAGAAGCATCCTACCAGGAGTAGATCAGAACTAGCAGCCACCAGATTCTCATCTGCAGATCGACTCTTACGAATATAGTTCAGAATAAAGCAGACATGCTCTGAGGCAAATATATTAGGAGAGCATTTTGAGGACAGCAGACTTAGAAACTCAACTTGCGGATGTTTATCACCCACTATTCTCAAAAGCCTATCCTGAAAAGAAAACATAGAGTTAGTCTGTACACATATACAAAGAACTGAGATAAGTGCCTAGAGGAGAAAGACAAGGAACAAGACAATCATTAACCCCTCCAATCTCAATTGAAGCACAACTACTGTAGAACTTAACATCTATAAACATAAAAAGAAAAAAAATTAAGAAAAATAACAACTATGAGAGTGCATGAGCTGTTTATAGAGGATGTGCAATTGGGTGATCCAAACACATATATATCCATCCTTTCTATCAGAATTTTCTGTTTATATTAAAGTAACTTTCAGTAGACCACAACAGGAAATATAAATGTGCTGCGCAAGCAACATAGTGACAGCAAATCAATCATACTGCAAATCCCTTATACACAACCATTAAAATACTCACATGCCAAAGTGAATAACAGAGCAAAGGAAACATCTACATTGCAGGACAAAGACATCCCAATCAAAACCCTGCTACCAAAATTCAAGCATCACCCATTTTTGTCATAACATTCCCCATGGTTTACAAAATAGAAAGATGGACCTCAACTTATTTGAAAGGGTGGAAGGAAATCTGTGCCAAGGCACTGGTCATGGCTCCAGATTCAATTAATCAATCAAAGCTTGAATGAGAACAGGAAAAAGAAAAACTAACTCTGGTAGCCTGAGCACTTATGAGTGAAACTTCATCCAGTAACAGCTCCAGCACAGTGAAAATGTTGTTGTCTTTCATTTGATTCAATTTATCAAAACACTCTTCAGCACTGGAAGGATCTGGGAAGGAAGTTGACATTCTCACGAAAGAACTTTTAATCCTCTTCTGCGTATCATCTGAGCTTTTTCCCTGCAACAAAAGCTTACAAGGCCTGATTATGAAACATCAAAAATTGAGAAGAAGACAAGTCACTCAGAAATTTGGTTTCCAGACCTCTCCTTTGGGTGATTTTATCAAATGAATTACTATAGAGATGCTGCAACTAGGCACAGGCGAAGAATTTACTACCTATCCCCTTTTCTTTATAGCACTTAAAAATGCCCAACTTTTAAGCATTTTTTTCTTCTTTTAGTTACTTTCATGAACTGTCCTTACTTAAGCTTTTAAATAAAAAGTTCAGGAACTATAAAGATAGAATTGAGAGAAATAGTGTCTTTTAAAATGAATAATCCACTTTGGGACATCTTAAAAAGGAGCCTTGCAGAGAAAATGGGACAAGGGTAACATGACAGAAAATGAAAATGCCAAAACTTGATCAGGTAGAAGTAGCTTAGCTTTACAAACAAAACACCAGTCAACCTTCAGTCGAAACAAGAGTCAGGAATATGACTTGGTTCTATTAGGAACATAAATATGATCACCACCAAACCTTCTCTCGCTTTCGCAGGGACAAATAATGCTGCATTTCTTTTTGCAACCTGGAAATCAAAAGAAGACAGTATGAGACAGTATGAAACAGCATGAACTACTCATAGTCATAAAATAATCTTTTGCAAGTACCTGCACTTCTGTGATAAGAGGGAGCTTAAAGCCTTCCTTTGCAAAGGGCAGAAAAGAGAGAACAGATGGATCCAGTGTTGTATTCTGTCCTCAATGGAGAGAGAATTGGGAAATAACTCTTCTGCGACAACAATTTCCATATTTTGGGGCCTGAACAAGGCAAAAAATGTATCCACTTCAAATAAGAGATGACCATTTTGAGGTTTTCGAAGTCATCTGAATGCTGCTGCATACCTGAAACCTTTACAATCTTTGTCATAACAAAGCATCAAAATCTTGCATGGGATATGTTCAAATTCATCACAAATTGTCATGTGACCTTTAGCGCACTGGCTACAGTAACATTGATAAACTTCCATCAACTTTTCAAAAGCCTTCTTCCTCACAGATATCTGTTCACGATACTGAAACAATTAAAATTTACATAGAGTTAAACATGACAAGACAAAGGAACTTTCAGGAGCAAGACTTGCCTTCTTATCTCGAAGTCTTTCAGTCGCTACAGAGATTAATCTGGATGAAACAAGCTTAAGGTTAGAAGTTGCAAGGTCACAAGCAACTGTCAGTGCTTGCATTCTCACTTTATCATCCAAGTCCCAAAGTCGACTTTCAACTGCAGCTGTTAGTTTCCAAGCAACATATAAGCACCACCATGCAGTGCAATAAAGAGGCATGAAACATTAAAATCAATTTCGAAGTTCCTTACACATAATTTCTTGTGACTCTTTTCCAAAAGGGTTCACCAAGCAACAATCTTTAGCGCATTGCAAAGCAGTTATTCTAACTTCCACAGATTTATCAGAGAACCTTTTTAAAAAATCTACAAAAAGATCATGCTGACTCTGTGCAACATGGTTTCCAGGTAGTGAAAAAAGCTTTCCAATTAAGTGAACGACTTTTATCCGGACATCAACCTGATCAGTCTGTAAACACAGAAAGTTACTCCAAGAATTAAACACATATTCCAACTCAGCAAACCATTCTTTGGAAATAAGTACCCGAGGCTAAAACATTTGCCCCTCAGATGAATGAGCTCCAATTATATTCCACTTGAGTACATAGCAAAGAAGACATACCAATAACTCCTGCCTGATTGTGGGGACAAAATCTAGAAGCATCTCTGGCACGTATTGAAAAATTTTAAATACAATTTCATGATAAGAAGTTTTAAGATTGCTCCCTTCAGCATCTTTATCGAAAGAAAAAGATGCCAGTAATCCACAAACAACAGGTCTGATCTTATCCTGACAACTTTGTATGACAGCAACTGCCAGTCTGGAAGCTGCCGAAATGGCACCCTGTAAAAGAGAGAATTTCCACAAAATATAACCAAAATATGCATATACAAAAGAAAAGAAAAAAGGTAAACACAAGAAATAAACGAACTCAAAGATCATCCATGATTTTAATCCACAGCAAGCACACCAGCTTCCAAAATATGCCCTCTTAACTTACAAATGTCAGTTACAAAAAATGAGGGAACTTATCACCTAAAACAAATAAAAATAACTGATCCCTTAAACAAGAAGCAAATGATGAAATGTATTCCTCGACACAATCTCAGCTAAGAATCTGAATCTAAAATGGATACTAGCAACTTTACCATAGAAACAACCTCTTACTTCTAGAGATTCCACGGGAGAGCAGAGTCTAACTTGAAATTGAACCCAGGACTAAATGTATCCATTCAGAGAAGACATAAGCAACATGCAGTACTAAACGGCCATAAACTAAACATCCATGAAATAGACAAAAACAAAAGCAGAGCAATCTAATGCAAGGGAAACCATTGAAATGGAGCAATTGAAATTCTTACAGAAGAGTAGGACAGTATGCACGGATAATTCTGTCTTAAAAAAAATACAGATATGCCCATAATATTACCTGTACATACTGCAATGTTCATTTTTTGTGGTCTTCAAAGGACAAAGAACAATCAAACAAGGGAGAAACAAACAAAAAAAAATATGTTACAGATGAAAATTCCATGTATTATAACATTAACCAGTGGAGGTCAAATTCTCTAGTCAAAGCAATGCATAAACCTAACACAACCTCACATCATTCATGTTTCAGCAAGTTGAAGAAAAATCTTCACATGATAAAGAGAGATACTTTTACCCCTTGCTTACCTTATTATCCTTTATAAGCATTTGCAGAATAACTTCCACAAGTTTGCGAGACACATCCTCACACAATATATTTTCCATTATGGACAACATGTCATTAAATAAAGTCTGTGGATGTTGTTCTCTGCATACGAGACAAGGGTAGTAACTGTCAGTTTATAGAACAGAAATAAGAAAAAAAATGAAAATAAATGAATTGAGTACTACATGCAAACCTAAGGCAAGCTATTAACAGAAAGCGTTAAAAGTTCTTGCAACCAAAAAGAAGTCAGATACGGTAATCAGAGCAGTAAAACTCTCCTGAGCTCAAATCTCCCAAATAAGGGACACAAAAACATTTCATTGGAGGAAACAAGTAAAACTTAACTGTTCCCAGAAAATAATTGCAATTATTTGAAGAAAGATCTTGCTTATTCTCAATCAGGTAGTTCAAAATTTTCTAAATTACACCGAATAAAGGGAAAAAAAATGTATAGAACAAGAATGTCAAAGATTCATGTGCAGCATGCTTTGGTTTTGTCATTACACAAGTAACAAGATGAAAGGGAAGCTAAAACTTGTGATTTGCTTTCACGAACTGTTAATTCAAAGGGCTTTCCTAGCTGATATACACTATCTAATAGGTGCACAATATTAAATATCCCTCTCTTCATTTATCAAAGTTAAACTTGAACAAAGGGCACAAAGTTGATGGTTAGGAAACAGTCACAAGTGAGAAGATCCAAACCTGACAACCGAAAAGAAGATTTGAAACATTTTAAGAATTAAGTCATTGCAGTCAATATCCAACAGAATCAAATAGCATTTGCAGCGAGCAACCATCTCCAGTATCTTAACCCTCTTCGAGAAATATGTACTCTCAGTATCATCAAGCTCATTGAAAACCCTAAGAAATAGTTCAAAAACATCCTGAAAAACAAGACAGAAAACCATTAGAACTGGGAGCTCTACCAACCCATAGACGGAGTCATAAACAAGTCTTCCAGTACATACCCTGATATAACGATCTTCAAAAGGTGGTTCCGGTGCAAGGAGCCGGAAGATTTCAGAGACACAAATGGCCACCAGAATCCTAACATCATTGTCATTGTGTTTCCAAAGACAGTGACTGACAATGGAGTCCCTCAGCGGCGTAACCGACCTTTCCAGCTCTCCGAAAGAACTGGGTCTCTGGGTAGCTTCCTCCGGAGAGGGTTGCTCTACCTGGGACAAGGCCGCGGCGGCTTGCTGCGGAGGGACTGGTTAGAAATTGGGGAATACTGGAGAAATGGAGTGAAGGAACGAGTACCTTGAGAGATTTGACGAGGACGTCCTTGTTGAGGCGTCTGAGTTTGCCGAGTTCGGAACCGAGTTTGAGGACGAGTCGAAGAGCCGAGTCACTCTCTGGGCAACCCATCTCGCACCTCTTCGCTGAAACGCAAAGGAACGCACCAGGGTTTTGGAATTTGATCTCCGCAGCGCAGCGCAGGAGCAAGAAATTGCGTCTGCACAAGTGCCAGTGTGCGTGCCTGGAAAAGCCTTTGAATTCGGGGCGAATCGCGGCATCCCGCCGATTTTACTCGCGTGTTACGCACGCTCTATGTTAAGGAACTGGGCGGGCCTGAATCCATCTTTGTTGGGCTTTGTTTCTTTTGGTTGAACCTTTTCTTTGATAACTAGTGTTTCAGACTTTCAGTTTCCTCTCCCTCTCTTTTTTTATGGTACAGATATGAGAAGTAAATATGTTTAACCCTAATTTCAATTTAAGGTAATTTAATTTAAAATAGGTTATTTGTATACTTATATTTCTTACTATAAATTAACTTAAATTAAAGGCTAATATCGTATAGGTATAATAATCTATTGAAAGTAAAATTCATACGATGTTATTAAATTTTTATGAATTTTTATTTTTCTATGTATTAAAAATAAAAATTCAATAACATTATTAAAATTTTATTTTCAATGGCTTATCACACCTATATAATATTGGTTTTCAAGTGAAATTAGCTTCATAGAAGCACCATGAATTTTGGATTATTGTTATGGTCTTTATGCAGAACTATTGTCACTATATCAAGCTGGTTTCAACATTGCAAAGCAAATATCTAGGAGTGTAAGAGTTTAACCTTGACCTGAAACTTGATCCAATTTTTTGGGTTAGGGTTGGGTTAAAGGAGAAAATTAGTACCATTTGGGTTTGCCCGAACCCCAAACCATTTCTAAGATATAAAAATCAGGTTGATTTGGGTTAAACCCGATTGACCCGATTCAACCCAAAATTCCCGCTTTCCCAACCTATTTTCATTCTTAGCCCAACCTCATTCCAACCTAACCCACATACCTAGACTATAAATACCTAAGTCCTAATATCCCAAACCATATCCCTTCATCAATCATTAGCTGCCGGCCACACCCCCCATCCTCACTACCACTTGCCGCCGTTCACTGCCTACCGTCATTTGCTATCGTTGTTTGTCATTGTTCTTTGTTCGTTCTTTGCACCGTCATTTTGCCCCCCTCCACGCCCGTCATCTCCCTTCCTCCCTTCCTCCCTTCCTCCCTTCCTTGCTTCGTCAGTCCTCACCCTCCCTCCTTTTGTCATCTGTTGTTTGATTTCGTTCATCATCCATTTGCCATTCATCATCTCCTTGCCGCTACACCGCCCTGCTGGTTGCATTGCCTTTCGTTGTCCTCTATATTTTGTTCATTGTTTCACAATCATCGCCTCGCTGTTGCCCCGCCCATCGTATTGTCCTTTGCCGCCTCTGGTTTAGCCCTTTGCATCATTTTCCATCATCATCCTCGACTGCAAAAGGTAGAGGAATGGCTACTGACAGTGGGTACCAGGTAAATTTGACCCAACCAGACCCTAACTTTATATTTTTGGATTATAACCGACTTGGTTTCTCTCACCAATTTAGATCGATTCGAGTTGGCATTTTCAAATTGTGAACAGGTCCATTAGTTTTGGGTTTCAGCCCTAACCCGATCTGAAATCCGAAACTTTCACCCCTACAAATATCCACAATAAATCACCAAAGAAGAAGCCAACCCAAAACTCTGTAAACATCGAAAGGCCTATTCTGTAAAAGATGAGACTTAGAGGACCCGAATAAAACATTACTAAAAAGCTTAGGATCATAGGTTCAATTTAGAGTTTTCCTCCTTTCACCCGCTGCAAAGAGGCAATTGCAGCTTCAGTCCCGTCGCCCACTCGCTCCACCGCTCACTCGGCCCTTGCTGTCTCTACTTGCTCCGTGAGTCAGCGGCCCGTTTCTTGCCGTTGCGAATGACCTCAAATTAAAAGGTATTGAAGTCCTCTTTCCCTCCCTCTTCCTCTCTAGGTATTTGTGTTCGGCCTGCTTCTGATTGTTCTATTGGTTCGATTTTTCGTCAGCTACCGTAGATGGGTTAATATTCCGTAATCGAAAGCGTTCATTTGGCTCCGTAGCTCTGTCTGTGGTCTTAGTCATATTTCCTGCAACATTTCTGCATCTGAGGTAGTTAACAATTTCTCAGTTCGTCGTGAATAACACCATTTTGGTTTATTTGGATATTATTTAGTTTATTTGGTAGAATTTGGATGATGTGCCATTTGAAACGAAAATTAGTAGAAGACCAAAAAAAACCAGTTATTGTAGTCTGTGGGGATTAATGGCGTTTAGTTTACGAAATCTTTTTATTTTCAGATAATGTTAGCAGAGGAAAAGAGAAGGAAGCAAGATATAAGTTGAATTGCTACTTTATTATTACTTAGATGTGATATAATTTTTTGGTGACTTACGCTTTACTTTCAAAGCTTTGCATCTGAAGAAGTTGATGATATAGACATGTTAACTTAATAACGTGAAGTGGTTTGATATAAACATACATTTGCAAATCCATGGTCTCTGCTAATGAGTGATGCTTGTTTTTCTGCTCCAGACTACTGTGCTGCTATTGCAATTACTCGTCTGACACTCCCAAAACTCCAAGATATGGAGGTTTTAAACAAGCTGGCGGGATTAGCAACAAGAGCAGCAAATAACAACATAGTGGTAGATGTTTGTTTGATGACTTCCTGCGTGGTTCTGGGTGTGCGATCAATGAATCAACAGAGGGATATCAAAAGCCTTGAGGCACAGAAGGATTCCTTAACCAATACAAACAAAGCCATGAAGAAGGCTATTTGGGACTGGAAGCAGCAACTCTATGCCGAGGCCACTGCTGCAGCCGATTCTCCCCTGGTCCCTCTTGCCAGACTCAAGGCCATTTATGGCGAAGCCCCAACTCCCCAAACTGGTATTGTTTCTGTTCTGTATGATGTGCAGATTTGATAATATTTCAGAATGGAATTGTATGAATGAGGAAATTGTGATAGAACAAGGTCAAGGAGTTTAGCAGCATACTTGTTTACTTCCTAGGTTGGAGTATGCAGAATTTTTATTGTCTTTAGAATGGCATGGCTTTCTAGGGTTGCTCATTTCAGGAGAGCCAGGGGAATTGTGACTTGGAAAATAACTGGATGCATATAGGTTTATGACTTAGCTGGACATAGAGGTTGTGAGAATAGGGAACTGGTGCAGACCCCCTTTTCTGTGGGAGGAATTGTGTGTGGACCTGTCTGTTGAGCAATTGAAAGTGAAGATTGTTCTCTATGTTCTCCTTTGTCATCCATTATACACTGTTTTATTGCAAGACTATAGTTGTTGATTGAGACAATCTATAGTTTGAGGGAAAGAGGGTAAGACAGATCTAAGATTTCTGTTTGTCTGACATATTTCTGTCGTTCTACATGTTGATTGCTTGTTTATTGCATGTAATTCATACGCTCACTCGAAATGGAATAACAGCAAGCATGTTACTAGTGCCTTCAAACATATTGATTGCTTGTTTATTGCATGGAGGAACCTAGTGACAACTGACGAGTGATGTTAATATATAAAAAGGATGATTTGTAGTTATTTTATACCATTTCTATTTGATGCTTGTGATCTTTTTACCTTCATAGAGATGTAATTGAAGCTTGTTTAGAACTCCTTGATTGAGCATTGGTTTCAATTTAATTTCATTAACACTGCACTTATCGCAGGAAATGTTGCGAATGAAGATAGAGAATCTTCAGCGACCAAGTTTGTCATTTGAATTTCATATAACAACCCTGTATGATTCAGGAGCTTAAAGTCGCATGGCTGCTAAGCGAAGCTTTCAAGATAGAGATGTTTGATTAGATCATGGCCCTCAGCTGAACTTGGCTATAGTCTTCTTTTTCTTTTTATACTGATTTCCTTTCTGCTTTTGGTACTTGGCTTGTAATTCGGCAATAGGCGAGTGCTTAATTCGTAGGTCTTGTGGTTGCTTCACATCCATAGAATTGCATGCATACACGCTTATGTTAGGGGAGTGATGTGAACTCCGTTGATATAAGGACCAAAAAACTCGAGAAAAAAGTTGCACTAGTCCACAAACGTCTATTATAGATCGAAAATCCCCACCTCAAGTCAATTTGTGGCTCGCAATGGAAGATATAGGATGAACTATGTTAAGAAATTTACCTTAGTTTTGTCCTAAGAATTCAAGAGATTGTGGACAAAGTCTTACAAGAGATTTCTCATTGAA
This sequence comes from Aquilaria sinensis, assembly GCA_005392925.1. Taxonomy (NCBI): domain Eukaryota; kingdom Viridiplantae; phylum Streptophyta; class Magnoliopsida; order Malvales; family Thymelaeaceae; genus Aquilaria; species Aquilaria sinensis. Next base: position 93,732 of record SMDT01000025.1, on the reverse strand, counting down.
ATAATGTGTACGCTGTACGTTTTACATGAAGAGAATGGCCTTAAATAGGTTGTAGCAATACATAAAGACTAGTCGTATTGGAACTAGAAGTTTTAAGTATGAAAGAAATAAAAGATTTAGCTATTTAGGAGTTCTAATGCTAAAATACTTAGAATATGTAGGAATCCTAATACTAAAATGCTAAAATTATAAAATAACTAGAGTAATAAAACAACAAGGAAACCAAGACATAAAGCTTAATTCTAGTCAAGAGGGTTGAAAAGCAAAATACGCAAGGGGCAACATTTGCGTATTTTGTTTGTAACAAATACCCCATGCAGCTGCCCATGTGATAATATCTCATGGTTAAACTTAAAGTAAGTCCAATGTTCTCCTTAGAAACAGACTTGCATGTGCGATGCATGGATTTACGCATTGAACTCCAAATACTTCTTGTCTTCAAGCAAGCATGGTGAAACAAATGTCGTGTCATATGATTCCCTCCCAAGTCTGGGAAGTCCACATAACCTGAATGTTATATCCTTGGCTAGAAAGATACGTGTTTAGTTGGAAAACCACCTTTTATTTAGCTATGGATGTTAAAGCCACAAGTATACTCCAACTGGGACTCCTGGGTGCACCATGGGAGCCCAGGCAAGGGCTGGTCTAGGATTGTACCTCTGGATGCCTTGAGCTCCTCAATAATCTCAAAAGAATGCTTTTTAAAACTCCAAGAAACCTTCTTTAAGCTTGAATTGGCAACTTGAAGACTTTTTTGATCAACCTGCTTAAAATCCTCCAAGGTGTCCACGTTAACACTTCCTAGGAAAACACCGGGGGGACGGTGGAGGATTTCTATTCCCTGCTGAACTTCACATGAAAGCAGAATCAATAAGCTGTGAGGACATGATTACAAACCAAAGCTATTGCCGATTCAGAACAAGAAAGCTACCAATTTAATGTCAAGCTCCGTGGCTCATGCTTCACATAAGATTTAATGCGATTCACAAAAAATTGGAGATATATACAAATCAAATATTATATATGTATAAACTCGATTTATAAAGAAAGTGAAAAAATCTATATAAATAATAAATGATATATGTACAAACGAGATCGCAAATATGTTTTCAATAGTATGTGTGAGTTCAACATCCCATAAAAAACAGGTGTGAACGCGTCAAATCCTACCTCTCATAAAAATTAGAGATATTACAAGTCGGATGGTAGATACATATGAAACTTAATGTATAAAGTAAGTGATGAATATGTATAAAACATATGACACATGTATATAAATGTGATCGCCAAAATTGTTATTGATATATTATTTTTGTTGGTAAATAATTTTATAATTTTTTCTACATTACGATTCTAATTTTATTTCTTTATATGTATCATTTTATGTTTGACATGTATGTGCTTGAAAACTAGCAGGAATTCATTTAGAAATAAAAAAAAGTAAAAGATAAGGGACAAATGATAGTTTTTACACTAAACCCTTTGTCATTTTTTTTTGGCTAAACCCTTCAGCTTTAAATCTTTCTTTGTTGCCTCTTCCCGTCATCGCTGCTCCTCTTCAGCTTTAACCTTCCCTCCACTACCTCTCCCCTTCGGCTTTGACCTCCCTTCCACCACCTCTCTTTCGTCGCCTCTTCCCTTCTGGCTTCAACCACCCCTCCACAGCCTCTCCCCCCTATTACCTTTACCCTTCAACTTCATCCATCATTGACGTCATCAAATAGAGGGAGGATAGGATATGGTTAGAATTTCTTACTTTTAATGAAGGTTAATAGTAATTATAGGGGTAGGGCATACATAAGGCAAGGAGCAATAAAACACTTCGGCTTCAACCTCCCCTTCATCACCTCTCCCCTTTGGCTTCATCCATCACTGCCGCCGTCGAATATAAGAAGATAGCTCATGGTTGGAATTTTTTATCTGTAATGAGGCTAGGATAGCAATTATGGAGGTAGGACATACATAAGGTGGGGGGCATATAAGACACTTCTATTAATGAAGTACGTAAATTATCGGTTTTTCCTATCTATAAATTAATCCTATTTATAACAACCAATGCGTTTTAACTTAACTTAATCAAAAAATGCTTATTTTCATTTTTACATTTATTTTCTCAGAACCAATTCTATGTGCAAGTCAATATTATTTGGGTAATGAATTGTAAAATTTATATAACATTATCAACTTTTTATGAATATTGTTTTAGGCTTTAGAAAAGAATAATTCATAAAAATGTAATAACATCATAAGAATTTTATTTTGAATGAATTGGTACACCTACATAATATTAGCTTTCAAGTGAAATTGATTTTAAGCAAAAAAAATGTTAAAAAGTAAATTATTTTGAATTAAGTTAACTTAAATTAAAATGAATTAGCTATTAGTTTTTTTTCACTAATTTAGTCTTATCTAGTACTAGGAACCAATATACAATACATTACAAATGTCTAGGACTAATATGCAATGAGATTAAAGATTTCAAGCTAATAATTCACCATTCCCTACAATGAGATTGAATATTCAACAACATTTACCTACATTGAACGACATTCAATTAGTGGTGTTCATAGGGTGGGTATGACCGGGTTCCAGTAGTACCCGCCCCGCCACTATCTTGACCGGATTGCACATTCAAGTACGCAATTTTCACTTGCATGAGTAAAAATTCAATTAAAACCTAACTGCATGCAAGGTGGTTCGGCTCAATTTGCCCAAGTTTTATAATTATAGTTGGCAACATTCTAGTAGCCATTTTACAAAAAATAATTCACTAATATGAAAATGACAAATAGCAATTCAAGATGTACCAAAAAATGTGTTGAGTCAATAACACACAACCAATTCCTTAATGCTACATCATTTTGACATTCTTGTTTATCTTTATGTATTTGTTTCAAATATGGGTGTATGCAGTTATTGGATTTTGAAATTAGAAATAAAGTAAAATGGGGCATGAATTGTAATTACTAACATTCTGAGCGCATGTGCACATACGTCTTGCAGTGTACTGACATCGTTTTTAGTGACTCATATGGAAACCAGTGAAAGCCAGTTATGTATTCGGGGGCTTGTAATTGTTAGTGTTACTGGGTGAAAAGAATTCATATCAATTAGGTGGGGTCTAAACTTTAGAGTGAAAAAACACTGCGGCATATATTGTCTCAGCTGCTTTCTTTTTTGGCAAAAGTACAAATAAACCACTAATGTTTTTATGTTGGCCCAATTCACCCACTATTGTTTTTTTTTTTTACTAAATAAATCACTAACATTTCTGAGTCGGCTCGAGTTGGCCACTCTTGTAACTTTTACCGTTAAGTCTAATGGAATTTTAGTGTAAAATACCAAGTTTACTCCCAACATTTTATACTTTTGCTCCTAGCACCTCTAAAGTTTATTAATCTAACATTTGAACTACCTTCTTGAAGCCAACATCGATATTCGAACTGATGGGTTTTGGGAGCCAAACAGCGCAGCGGAATTTAACCGAAACCCTTCAGGATCCAAGTAAAACGGGGTAAATCGGGTGTTCAAAAATTTTCATATCTAATTTTCGGTTGAGATCTCTCACTCAACTGTAGAGTCGAATCACAAAACCTGAACAGTTGACGTGTTCAGGCTCTCTATGGTATCCACACGAGCCTCTCGGGATCACCACGCTTCCACCACGTCCCGGTAGATGCGTTTCTCTTGCGCTCGCAGTGCTAGCTTGCATCCTCCAAAGAATTGCAAGAGAAGAGTGTGGCTGTCCTTTTTGGGCGCTAGGGCAAGGAGACCTGCGAATTTCTCACTTAAAAGTTATATTTATAGTGAGACTCAACTTCCAGGCCTAATGGGTTTCAAAGCCCTAATCCAATTAGGATTTAATTTCGGGCTTAATAATGGCTCAACTCTTGGGTCCATTATTAATACAAAATTAAAGTGAAACCATAACCCAAATAATTAGCCCATGCACTCTAATGATCCAAATAACTCTATGTGTGTAACCCAATAGGCTCTTGCCATGTTGGCAATAATCATAAATCACATTTATGATCATAAGCAATGAGCGGTGTCTAGCAACACATCATTGCTACCCAAGTGACAAGATTGTCGGTGAATCGACTAAACCTTTATGATCATCACCGATATATGCCAGTGTCCCTTTGTCCAAGATATCAAGACTAAGGACGAGACATGGAATGTGTCACTTTCGTATAGCCCAATCTTTGGTTTCTTGATTACCGAGTAGACCAACTTAAACTGATGACATTGATATCGTATATCAACTCATCCGAGCATGGCCATGCATTTTTTAAGTCTCACTCTATCAAGGGGCCCGAAGATATCACTCCCGTTACATAGGAGGGACAAATCCCATCTTGATCATACAAATCCCTCCGCATGATATGTGACATACCCAATGACCTCCTTCAAGTTCACTCAGTTACGAGCAACAAAAGAAAGTATCAAAGTATATGACTCACATGTAGGGAACATTAATGATCTTAGGTCGAAGGACTACATATACTATGATCACTATGAGAATCACTTATAACACTCATATAACGATCCATGTCGTGTTCTCATTGTGGGTCGATCCAGTACACAAGTTCTCCAACTTGTACCCATATGTAGACTACATATCTCATATTAGTCTCCACATATGCTAGTCTTTATGTATTATTGCAACCCGCTTCACAATAATACTAGACCAGGGACGTTTAAGAATATCATTATTCTAGGGTTACGATTATGTTTGTTAAGTTACGTAGAAACAAAATAACAAACATAATTGTTGGATTAATGCTTTAATAAAATATCATGACTCAATGTGCAAAAATACAATCATCTCATGATTGGCTTTTGAGCACAACACTAACAAGAACTTCATTTGTGGGTCATAATTAAGATCCTTCTAAACTTGTTGATAGTGGCCACGATATTCTTCCTCTTACTCGGCCTCATATTGCATCATAATCTTGCGTTCAGCACTAATATGAGTGAGACATCGTTCGAGAGTGGTAGTGTGAGGCCGAAGGCATCCCATATTAGGCAATGGAGATAATACACTTTGAAGAAGCTAGAAGCGACAACAAATAGACTATGCCCAAAAAATGTAATTGTGGAATATGGTTATGAAGTTTTATAAATGGTGAAAGTAGCATATTTGAATTGTTTTAAACCAAGTTGAGCTATTTTGTTAATTTTAAAAAGCTAATAATGGAGTTTTGTAATATTTTAAGAGCCACATAGGTAAATTGGCCTATTTGAATGACACTAGTGGTTTATTCGACCGAAAAAAAAAACATTAGTGATCAATTCGAGCTAGGTCCAAAACATTAATGGTTTGTTTGTTATTTTTGCCTTTTTTTTTCAATACCTTTGTGATCCGAACAAACACTTATGAATAGCTAGGTGGATTCACTTTTCACTATCATACCCAACCTTAACCTGAATAAAAGTTGCATTGCTATTGTTCGATTATGTTTGGGGGCAGTCAATTTTGTGGGTAGACTAGGATGGATGGACACCTTTAATGAAATGTTACACCTTTACATAAAACCATCAAACTTCAAACCTCAACTTACACGCCACTAGAGAAAAACAAAACCACTCCAACCAACCAATAGGAGAGGATTATTCTAACTTCTTAAATCTGATCAAACAAGGATACATATAGGTTAGTCATACAAAGTACAATGGCAAAAAAATCATAATTAACCACTCATATTTGTGACTTAGTCCAATTATGCCATTAGGACTTTTACGTGTGCAAGTTAATCAAATAAACCGATTGATTCGAGCTGATATGATCTAAATAACTTTAGAACTATTGAGATCCATTGTAGATGTTAGGACAGTGTTGTAGATACTGCAATACCAATGCTGTTGGTGGTGCCAACTCAAAATATTAATTTGATGTTTGGGATTTCCATCAAAATATTAAAAATGATTATTTACATATCTTAATTATTTATTTATCTTGTACATTAAGTTACAACCATGTATTTTGAAAAGACTCAAAATTACTTTTAAATCATTCTTTTTATAAGTAGAAGACACTTTTATTAGCTTTCTTTTTATTTTAAGTTGGGTAAGGAAATAATTCATAAAATAAATTGATTTATAAAAAAAGTGATACCTGAAGTACTTATGTGGGATGTCGAAAACCTTAGAGACAGCTAAACCTATAACCAAGTACAAAGTTAGGTTTCTTAGAGTTTTGTGTCCAAGGAAAACTCTCTAATGCTTAAGTTAGTATTAACTTAAGAAAACTACATGAAGCTTAGTGAAAGTTGTAGTTTGGTATGTTGAACATACCTCACAATGCTGTCAAAATGGTCTAACATAGGTCTTGAAAATGTGGTGGTCATAGGAAAACTCCCCCCATTATGTGATGGTTCTCATGATCATGGGGACCATCTTCTTGATTTGAGATGAACCCTCTAATAGCCAATCCGCTAATTTTTAGTCCATAAGCAATGCTCCATTAATGAGTTTCTCTAAGCTTAACCCATGAGCAAATTTCCAATGGACCTTTCAATGATGCAAGCTGAAGCTAGATATGGTATCAAAATGATTAAAGTGATTACTATCTAAATAAAGTATTAACTTTCAAGGAAGAATTACTATGTATCTTCTGATATTTACCCTAAATTACATTCTACCTCCTGTTGCAGAAACCCCTTAAAAGACTCCCGAGACTTTAAAAAATCTACACGTACATATAATTACATAAACCAATGGCTTAATTACACTTTGAGACCCCAACTATAGTCTCCTTAACATATAAATTATTTCATTACTTGTCTTTTCAAATAATATAACATAATACATTTTTATATATATTGTTCCTTTCAACTTACCATCTCCCAATTATTTTTTTTCCTTATAATTATGTTCTTATTTATTTTTCATTGCTGGTATATTTTTTCTTTATATTTTCAATTTTTATAATATTTCTAATTAAGGGTATCATTTTTATTTTGAAATTAATTATATTTATTTATTTATTTATTTGTATTCAGAACCTTTACAAAAATCCTTTTCATTTTTTCCCCAAAACTCATTATGATAACTGTTAAATCTAAAATTAAAGAAAAGATAAGGCTTGTATTTACAATAATATGAAAACTTCAAAATTGCTTTTAGTTCAATTAATACGTAATTGGTCATTTTGTTAAAATTCTAGTTTTTTATATTTATTCATTAATTAATTATTTTATAAGAAGATCTTGTTCAACAAAATGCTTATTAATTATTTAACAATTTCTTAGGTGCTTAGATGATTTCTAGTCATAATTCTTTGACTTTATCTTTGATGTCAAGTGAAATTGAGATTATTAAGAGATTAAGAGATTGCTATTTTTATGTTACAATTTACCAACTCTTCACATTTATATTCACCTAGGAAGTCTTTTTTGTAATGATTCTTACTTAAAAGATAGTGCTATTCAATGAACAACATTGCTCTTTGTTGTATTCCATCTTTTTGTTGTTACCATTACTCCAATGGTTAGTGTCTTTTTTAATTAGGGAAATTAAAAAACATTTTACTAAATGAAAGCTTCTTAAAAATAATTAATTAACCCAATAAATATATAAAACTAAAATTGTATTAAAATGACCAAATGTTCTATTAACTTGAACAAAGTGAATTTGAAAGTTTCCATATTATTATAAAATGAGTTGTATCATTTTTTTTTTTTGCTTTAATAGTCATCATTACAAATTTTAAAAAAGGTGAAAGGGATAGAAAATAACAAGCAATTTTTTTAAAAAAGGCATAAATCCATAATTCACCCCCAAATTTTGCTAACTCAGACACTTAACACCTTCAACTATGTATCGGGGCATCTTAGCCCCCAAACTTTATAAATTGGAACACATAACCTCCTCTAATTGATGGAAATATTCTTTTTTGTTTCTCAGGGGCTTAAATGACAATAGAATCAAATAAGAAAGCCGAACTTGGTGTTTTAGCATACCAGGTCTTCTTTCTTCATAGCTCTAAGTGGTATGCTGAAGATGCTTCAAATTTCCTTAGGAACTTTCCAACTTCCTGTATGTGAAGTTGCAGAGAAAGATAGCCTCTCAAACAATATAATGTTAAAATGCCAATTTCGGTCTCCTTGTTTAATGTTATTGTCATTTAAGACCCTTGAAAATTGAAAAGAACATTTCCATCATATAGAATAGTTAATATGTCCCAGTTTATAAAGTTTAGGGGTTGAGTTGCCTCGACTCATAGTTGAAGGGGTTAAGTGTCTAAGTCAGCAAATTTTGGGGGTGAATTATGGATTTAGGCCAAATGAAAATGACATTATTAATTAGATAAAAAGGATATAAAACAACAACCAATTTTTAACGCAAAAAAGACATTATTAATTTGAGGTGATTAAAAAATTAAAAAAAATAAAAAAGTACATATACACAATGAAAGGTAAATAAAAATTGAATCATAAGAAAAAATAATAAGTAAGTAAAAAGGAACAAGACATACAAATATATTATGTCATTTGAAGAAAAAACAAGTAATAGAGCAATTCATATGTTAAGGAGAAAACTTAAAAGAGAATTAATAGTTACGGTCTCAAAGTATAATTAATTCATTAATTTTAAATTCCAAAAGAGACAACAAGGGGATAAATGTAAATTTTTTAATACCTCAGGAGGCCCCATAAAAAAAATATCTCAAGAGGCTTTTAGAGGTTTCTAAAACAAAATAGGGTAAAATACAATTTAGGGTAAACATCAGTGTGCAAAATATAATTCACCCAACTTTCAAATAACGTTGCTTTTTTTTTTAAAAAAAAAAAAGGCAAACTTGATTATTTTTGAATTCATAGTTAATATATCCTAAAAAAACAAAAAAAAAATTCATAGTATTTACATTAATTTTATAATTTATAAAAATAATGATTTTTTTTCTTTTTTAAAATTATTTCAAAATTTTATATTTTGTTATTATTTTTTTTCAGTTGGCACACAATAAAAGGGAAAGGTAATTTAACTAGAGTCTCTTAAGTTTGTTAAAAAGTTGATAGGATTTTGAAACTTGTTACTTTTTTCTTTCTTTTTTTAATTTTTTTCCCCAATGTTATTGACCTTAGCAAAAAATTGGGACCCAAAAACACTCTAGTAGGGACTTATCACAATCCAAATATTAAAAATAATAATCAGCTGCATTTGGCTCAACGACTAAGAGCTTGGCTACCCACAGTCACTCTCAGGGATTAAATCCCACCAGTGCATTATGCACCACTACACTGCTAGATTAGGTTTTAATAAATAATTTCTCAAATTCTAATGTACTTGTAAAGATATTTCTGAGTAAAAAATTATTAGTAATAAGAAATTTGAGATATCTGCCTAAACATATGAACTTCCTTACATGCATTGGATTCATCTACACACATTTTAGTGGCAATATTTGCCTTTTTCACGAATAGTATTAGGTAATGGCCCATAACAACCTTTAGAAATGCAGGGGGAAAAATTGAATACCAAAAAGAAAAGAAATGAAAAATTGTTTGTATATGAACAATCTACTCTCCTTCAAGTAACTTATATTACTACATATTAGTGTAGTCACACAAAGTTCCTATATATTTTGCTCATTTTTATGCTAAATTATTGTGAAATTTGCTATATCTTACTTGTATTTTATGTTTTGTACGCTGCATTGCACATTTTGGGGATTTGAGTGGTCATATACATAAATTTGAGGCATATTTGGAAAAAGAAATAAAGAAGGAGGACAAGAAAAATGAAGACAAAGAAAGCTTAGGAAGAAAGGTATTTTATAAGTCAATTTTAGGCCTTTTATTGATAGATTCAAGCTTTGGTCAAAGAATTAAAGTTGTATTCTTAGCTTCACGTTGGTTCTTAAACCGCCTCAATCGAACACCAATAAAAAAGGTTATTCTCAAAATACTAAAGGGTGCTAAAGCTGTCAAAACAAACAAAAAGTGCAATCGTACTTTTAAAGTGTGATCTCACTTTGAAGTTAGAAAATCAATTTAAAAGGTGGAAGTGCGACTGCACTTTATCGATACATGAAAGGGAAAAACATTTTGGGGCTTAGAAGCATTTCTACATCAAGCGGCCTTAGTTCTTACCTACCTACCTTCCAATTGACAATCTGCAAGGTCATAAAGATCACAAGTTCTTAAAGAAGGGTTAGAAGGCTAGGATTAAAAGAAAGAAACACATCTTTTGAATAACAGAATGGTGGAGCATCCTCTTCTTCATGGCTACCATTAGAGAGTTCACTTGAAGAAAGCTGGGAGTACTTATGGAAGCTTCCTTAGAGGCTTGAGGGATCAAGCGCTACTAAGTCAATTTTGGTTTTTTCTTTCGTTTTCCTTGTAGTTAGCTATGGAAGCTATTTCTTCTATTTTTATGTTTTCTTTTAGTTTGAGAATAAAGTAGTTTCTCTTGCACTTTCTATGGATGTAGCTATTTAACATGATTATGCTAGTTGAATGAATGGTTATTTATCTTGAATTTTCTTTTAATGCTTGCTTACTTTTTTCCTTGAGCTTATTATTATGTTGATTGCCTTAGTCAATTGTATTTTAGATTTTACTTAAGTCTTAGGAAAGATTAAAAAGAATTGGAACTAGGAGATAAATATAGTGACCATGGGCTTATTGGAAAACTAGTTTAGGACACTAGGTAAAGGTAAATTAAACTTGTAATGCCTCTATTGGGATAGGATAAGATGAGAATCTATTTTAATTCAAACTTGAGAGAGTGACCCTTAAACAAGGAAAGTGAGTGCCCAATTAAATCACTTCACCAACAAGTAGGAAAATCAAGATATTAGCCATAATTCACTAGTTAACCAAGTTAAGTCATGAAACCCATAGGAAGTGTGCTTTCATTAATTTATCATAAATCCAAAATTGCATTGTTTATGTTTGCTCCTATTTAGTAGTAATACAATTTAGATTAATTTAGTCTCTTTTATCCTTTAGGTTTGGAGAGTTTTAAAACTTGAGGTAGTTTGCATTCATACATATATATATTTCACTTCAACCCTTACTCCATCACGAAGCAATCACAGGGCCACAATTCAAGGTTTTGAACTAAGGATCAATAATCAACCCATCTTCTCCACTTGCAAAACACACAAAGGCTATAGAGAAAGGAATTGTTCTTTAGGAATAGGAAAAAGAGCTTGATGTATTAGTCTTTGAAGATGAATGGATAGCCAAAATTAGTGAAGTCGAATAGGACGTTGGCAAATGAACGTTGAAAGATGGAAAAGCCAAAAGGGGTGATGTTGTATAGGGCGAAAATGAGATCAGAATTAGAGCTACATAAAACGTGAATGTCGTTGGCAGATAATGACAGACGGGTTTTTGGCAAAGAGATGTAAGGAAGGGAGGATGGCAGTTGGTTTTAGGAAAGAAGATGAATGGGTTAATATGAATTTTAAGTCCTTAAAATTTTTTATTTGTTTTAAATTTAACCCAATGTTTCTTGTTTTTTCAAAATAGTAATTTATTTTTATGATAAAGGAAGCCATATGTAAAGGTGTTCTATGGGCTGACCAGGTTTAGGACCAGCCTAGTTGGGCCCTGGGTTGGGTGGCCTTGGCATGGCTCAGCCTGGGCCAGGGTTTTTTTTTAAAAAAATAAATTTTATTTTATTAGTTTTACATTTACTATTTCTTTTAAAAAGGGAAGCACTATTACCATATTAGATTTTATTAATTGAAAAACCAAATGACACTTACAAAAACTGGAATGTGTAATACATAGGGAAATGATGAGACATTCTAACAATTACCAAATAAGAATACTAGTAATCCTTATCGAATAAGGTATCATCGTCGGAACTAAGAGCAACATTAGGTCAATCATGGTTGTACCAACATACCTCTTCATATGGCAGCTATGCCCATTTATCTGATTTTTCTATTTTCCCAAAACTAAAACTTGGTTTGGTCACAACGATTGATTGCATGCAAAAACTTGTTTTGGTTACAACGATTGATTGTATGCACATAGTTTGGACATCGCATTCTTTTCAAAGTGAAATCTGAATTTTGGCCACGTCGAAAGTGGCTTTCCCCTAGATTTTACAAGTTGGATACGGATGCCTTTGTCAGCTAGATGATCTTTTTTATGGAAATGGCATATTTTCCAATTGTGCGAGATGAGGAGTCCATTACACCCTTGCCATTTTCTTTCCTTCTTGATGCCATTAGTGAAAGAGTAATAGTAGAAATGAAGAAAAAATTTGAAAAAAAAAATTGTAGATATTTATGTGAGGAAACAGAGGAAATGAGTCTTTCCATTTATAGGAGATGTCAATTTTTTTTAATAAAAATCCCTAAAAAACTAGTTGTTACTAATTGTTAGAGTGGGCAAAATGGTATTTTGAGGTAAAAAGGTAAGCTGGAGCCTTTGGATGGCTTTAGGATGTAATTTGCCCACTTTTTGGCATAATTTAAAATTTGCTGTTCAGACTAACCCGCCCAGGCTCAACCCAACCTAGGCCTGAGTGCTCCAATGCGGGCTACTTGAGTCGGGCTCACTCAAGACCCCCTCCTTCCCCAGGTCCATAACTGGCCACCTCATCTTGTGCTTCTTCTTGGTTTGAGTCAAATTTGACCCTGAGAACCCAGCCTATTGAACACCTCCAGCTACATTGCAGGGGCAAAAAAGGGTTTGAAAGTGCCACATAAGTAACTTCCATCCAAGATAATGGAAAAACTAACAAAAAGAAATTAGATATGATATGATATATAAGTTAGAAAACTTTAAGATGATACCAGTTAAGGTGGGCAACCATATTAGGATGACTATTATTAAGGGTGAATGGTTTTAACCCTAACCCGAAACCTAACGTATAGGGTCAGGTCAATGAAAAGGAAAATGTGCATTTGGGCCAACCTGAACCTGACCCTATTACAAGACGCAAAAGTCGGGTTGGTTCAGGTTAAACCCGAAACCAACCCGATTGACCCAAAATATTAAGCCTATCTCAAAATTCGCTAATACTTATACCCAGCCCAGCCCAATCCATTCCTTAATTTGCTTGGGCCCACTCCCTAAGCCCAACCCTAAACATTCCCTAAGCCTAAACCTAAAGCCTAAACTAAACCCCACAGCCCCTTAACCTCTTCCTGCCTGCTAGCTGGCAGTTGCTACTGTTCTCGGCTTTTAGCTCTTAGCCTTCAGCCTTCACTCCTCGTTTTGTGCCTCTGCATTACCTTTGTCTATCTGCTCTGCTTCTTCCCTCCGTCAAGTAGCTCCGCCCCTTCGTCCTCCTGCTTAGTTGTAGCTGCTTTGCCCCTTCCCTCCGTCGCACTTTTCTTCGCCCGTAGTTACGCCGTTGACCTCCTCATCAGCCTTTGATTCATCCATCGGTAAATCGTCGTTCATCCACCGTCGACATCTTCATCACTTGTTAGCCCATGGATTGTTGTTCATTTGCCATTAATTCGCATGAGATTGGCAGCGGCAGACTCATTGGTAGGGTGCCAAGTTTATATTAGGTAAACTTAACCCCAATCTTATATTTTTGGGTTATGGCCGGTTCAAGTTAAGTCAATAAGGTCAGGTTATATTTTTTGGACGGAGAAATTGCTTGAAAATTTTGGTATCCGACCCGAACCCGAAATTTACACCCCTAACTGTTATAGTTAGGGGATCATATGCGGATTTTACCCCAAAGGTTATTATTTTTTTGTTATTATTTAAAATTCTAAGATATGTATGAGCTACTACTAAGGGTTAGAAATTGATTGATTTGGTTTTGAACACAATGATCTGATTGTTTTTTATTTTTACAAAATATATCAAAATTTTTTGAATTGCATGTCAAAATTGATCCAAAATGTCTAAATTACATTTTGATTTATTTGGTTTCTCTTCTTAAGAATTAGACACATAGTAAATAAACAAATCAGATAAATATTAAAAATTTTGCTTCTCATGCTCAAAATTAAAGAATGACAAAAAATGTATAGTTCAAAATTAGTAAAAAATAACTTTATATATATATATATATATATGGTCAATTTGAATAATAATAAAATACTTATTACAAATCAGTTTGTTTGGTTTTGTTAGTTTTAAGTATATGATCCAATATTCAAATATAAAATTCAATTGGCCTAAATGCACCATTAGTCCTCCAACTTTTCCAACTCGTACAAGTTGGTCCCTTAACTTTGACTCAGCATGACTTAGTTCTCAAACTTTGTAAAAATATGCGACTTAGTCCTCAAACTTTTTAAATGGTGTGACTTAACCCTTCAGCCATCAAGATAAACTACAACTTTAAGTCATAACTTCCAATTTTTTAGCAAAATGATCCTTTTATTTATGAACTTCTATTATTGCCAAACTTAAGGGTTAATAAACTTTACTAAATTGTTAAATACATAATTAACCAATTAAATAAATTACAAAATAATAATTAAAAAAACATTATGTACAATAATTAAAATTTTTCTAATTATTTAATAATTTATATTTTGTTTATTTATTAAAAAATTACTTTGATTACTTATTAGATAGAAAAAATATATTTTTATGCACTCCACTATTATGTTGATCAATTATTTTTCATAAATATTTTTCTCATTTTTTTTGTACAAAATATGTAACATTAGGGACTTATGAATTTTGAGAACATTTTAGAAGAGTTTTGCTTTAAATAGATTTATTTTTTAAACAATTTTCCAAAATAATCTTTTTGGTATTAATATTTTGTGATTTAGAATTAGTACACCACATCATCTTTGATGCGGTCCGGTTGTGCGGGACCGGCATCTCCACTGTGTGCGGTGATGAAGGCAGCAGGGGGTCCTGGAGAAAAATTGGCGTCCTGGGTGGATCGCCTCAAGTGATGGTCGGCAGCTCCTTGGTCCTGTGGCGAGGAGGTGACGGGAAGTTCCTACGGCGTGGTAAAGGGCCCGGAACAAAGATCCTCCAGGGATGCCTAGTTGGAACACTCAGAAAACAACGATTAGGAGGTCCCCGGAATCTTTTTCCGGGGAGGAGCCTCCGACGCCCAAGTCAGTGCCTTTTTTCAGAGAGAAACACCGTAATAAGTACAAGAGACGTGTACCTGGTGTGTCTTTCTGCGGGCCAGAGGGAGAGTATTCAGGCGGAGAGGAGAGAGTGTCCTCTGTTTTTCGGCATTTCTCTGTCCCTCCTTTCTCCAGCCGGAGCCCCCCTTTATGGCCATGTGCCTGGCGTATTTAAAGGAGGAAACGAGCCTTTAAGATTGTGGCACGTGTATGGTTGGATGATGCGTGTATTGCTGGGCGTGGGATTCCTTGGCCGCCTGCAGGCTCCTCGAGCCATGAGCTGCAATAATCATACCCCGATATGACAAGACGGGGGGTGTGTCACTTTGTCAGAGTACATGTGAGGGCGCTGTGCAGGGCGTACGGGCGAAGTGTCAGAGACTCTTGGATGACTTCTGCCGCGCCTCTGAGGTCCCCTAGGTTGAAGTCCGTCTTCGTAGTGGGGATCTTTCCCGGAGTCAGGCTGGTACCTCGGGGCATCACCTGTTTCCGAGGTTAGTTCGGTCGCCCTCGCGAGGGAGATGGTCCGTTGATTTCCCGAGGTAGGTACCAGCATTTTACCGAGGTGGTATTCCTCAGGTGTCTGGCTCCCTTCTTTCCCGAAATCCTTAGGTAACTAGTGTGGCCACACTTCGGTCATCATCTTGAAACTAATTCATCCGTTGTAGTTCTCATGCTAATGAAGATGATATATACAATAACTTCCTTGACTTTTTATTATTTGTTTCTGAAGAAAAAATTTAGGGAAATATACAAAAAAAACAATCTAACCTTTAACTTTAGGATGATTTTTTCCTTATATTCTTCCTCAATGTTTATTTACCTTATTTATTTCTTCAATTTTTTGATATATTAATGGCTTTTTTATATTTAATTTGAATTTTTTTAAATATAAATACTAGTTGGATTCCATCAAAAGAAAAAAAAAAGAAGTCAATATTCTAATCAATTGGTTAAATTTATTTTTTTTATTTTTTCCCAAAATTCCCTACTCTTATTTATATCTAGCTAGAGCACATAACAAATGATAGTACATATCATCTTCATTAGGTTTTTTTTATTTATTTTCCCAAATTTTTGTTTGGAAACAAATGATAAAAAGCCAATGAAGTTATAGTATGTACCATCTTCATTAGCATGAGAAATGCAAGAGATAAATTAGTTTCAAGATGATGTGATTTAGTAATTCTAGATCACAAAATATTAAAGCAAAAAAGATTAATTTGGAAAATTGTTTGAAAACTAAATCTACTTAAAGAACAACTCCTCTAAAATGATCTCTAAATTCATAAGTCCCTAATGTTGCATATTTTGTATGAAAAAGGTGAGAAAAAATATTTAGAAAAAATAATCGATCAACAGAATAGTGGAGTACATAAAAAATATTTTTTTTCTTTCCAATAAGTGAACCAAAGTAGTTTTTTCAAAAAATAAGAAAAATATTGATTATTAAATAATTATAAAATTTTTAAATTATTGTATATAATTTTTTTGAATTATCATCTTGAAGTTGTTTAACTAGTTAATTATATACTCCCCCATCCCACTTTCTTTGCTATATTTGACTTTTTTTTGACTAATTTTAATTAAATTTATTTATATTATTGTTTGTTAGAAAAAAAATAAAAAAAATATATATTTAGAAACTAAAAGTCTTGATTTATCATTCATATATAAAAATTCTTCATTTATATGCTAAAATGTTGAAAAATAAAAAATCATAGATTAATTTCTGGAAAGTAAATGGAGCAAAGAATTTGGGACAGAGAAAGTATTTAACAATTTAGTAAAATTTACTAACCCATGAGTTTGGTGATAATGAAAGTTTCCAAAAAGAAGGGTCATTATGATGAAAGATTGGAAGTCAAGATTTAAATTTGTAGTTTGTCATGAATGATTGAAGGACTAAGTCACATCATTTAAAACGTTTGAGGGCTAAGTTGCGTGATTTTGCAAAATTTGAGAATTAAGTCATACTAAGTCAAAGCTAATGGACCAACTTGTGCGAGTTAGCAAAGCTAGAGGACTAATAGTATATTTAGGCCAATTTAAGTTTGATCCAAACGCGAACTCAAAAAAACAAACAAACAATTTAGATAATGTAATTTTTTTTTAAAAATAATTTTATCCAAATAATGGTAAATTCTAAGTACCAATACCCTACATGGTCTCGATTCAGTCGAACTTTGGATAAAATTCATATGTAGTCCCCTAACTTTAAGGATCGTCCTAATGTGGTCCCTTAACTCAAAAAGTGGCTCTTAAAGTCCCCTAACTCAACTTAAGTGTCCTATTTTGGTACCTATCGTCAGTTCAGGCGTTATTTCAGACGAAAATTGCCTAAGTGGCACCTAAATTGCCACATGGCATCCTATTTTATGGCAATAAGTGATGAGACTGAAAGAATAATAAACCTTAGGTTAGATTTGACACAACAAATAATTTCAGGGACTTAAAAAGTTGATAACCCTAATTTCATTTTCTTCCCCAACTCTCACCGCCCGCCGCCCGCCGCCCGCCGTCCGCCGCCCACCGTTTTCGCCCGCGATTTGCTCTCCTGCCGCAAACCCCGCCTTAATTTCTCCATCTCACCACCTCCGCCATCTCCGGCCATTTCTCCGGCGCCCTTTCACAGCATCGGATCGCTATCTGCAGCAGCTTCAGCATTCCGGGGGCGGCGCTCCTCTGCACTGATATCTCAACGTCGAAAATCTCCGCCGTCCATTCCTCTCTCACAGCCCTGTGGACCCAACTCCCGAGATCGACGCCGTTCACGCCTGGCGGCGCGACGTACGACGAGACCCGACCCATTAGCAGCTCTAGGAGTAGGATCCCGTAGCTCTAGACGTCCGATTTTCGGGAGAGCCGTTTGGCCGATTGGTACTCCGGCGACTTGTAGGCGACCATCCGTTGGACGGCGGCCGGCAGGGAGACGGGAGTGTTGAGGGCGTAATCAAAGACAAGAAAACGGTGGGCGGCGGGCGGTGAGAGTTGGGGAAGAAAATGAAATTAGGGTTATCAACTTTTTAAGTCCCTGAAATTATTTGTTGTGTCAAATCTAACCTAAGGTTTATTATTCTTTCAGTCTCATCACTTATTGCCATAAAATAGGATGCCATGTGGCAGTTTAGGTGCCACGTAGGCAATTTCCGTCTGAAATAACGCCTGAACTAACGGTAGGGACCAAAATAGGACACTTAAGTTGAGTTAAGAGACTTTAAGAGCCACTTTTTGAGTTAAGGGACCGTATTAGGACGATCCTTAAAGTTAGGGGACTACATATGGATTTTACCCGTCGAACTTTGCAGTAAGCGTTTCCACTTTCCAGGGTAAAAAAGAAAAAGATAAAACCTAGAAACCGGTTAACCTCATAGACAGACAAAGAAACATAAGCATAATTTCCATGGCCTGAGAAGTGAGAAGAGAGAGAATTAAGAGAGAGAAGCCGTTTTAAAATTCAACAACTGGAGGGCTACCTCCATCAGTTACACACTCTCGCACACAATTTTATTTACCAACTGAAACAACCCTCCTGATCTCAGAGTTGTTTTTGATTCGTCCCTCCTCTTTCTCTCTGAATGCTGCATGTAGTTGTCCAATTGGGTGATCTGGGCCGCTGCTGATTTCGGACAAGTTTGTGTTTTTCGTTTGTCTTTGAGAGAGATGGAGGAGGGTGTGTTGTGCCAGTGGAGTGTGTTCAGATCTTTGCTTGCGATTTTGCAGTGGTGGGCTTTCAATGTCTCCGTCATTATCATGAACAAATGGATCTTTCAGGTTAGCTTGATTTGTTCATCTTTATTCTCTTTCCTGGTTTCATTTTTTCGCCCCCAAATTAGTTACTAATTCTGCAAGTTTCTGTTTCCGGTCGATCTGATTGTTTTTGTGCCGGTCTGCTGATGTTGCTTCTATTTCTCTTCACTACCAAGCCTGAGTCTTGGACTAGTTGGGGATAGTTGATTTGCTGGTTTCTGGTTGGTGCACCAAAATTTGAACTTTTTAAACTGTTTTGAACCTGACTTGATTTGGATTTTTCTTTTTGTCAGCACTTGATATGCAATTTGAAAGGAATAGGTCATAATGATTTATGTTGATGGGTTGCTCTCGCTGACCCATTTGCTGAGATGATTAAGTTACTGATTTAACAATTGAAGATTTGCTTTTGTAATTTCATCAATTTGCCTGATGAATTCAGTATTTTCAAATTATCTGGTCTTGCTTTTTCTTCTTGCAATGTGTTTCTGCACTCTAGCGGGCTTTCGCCATGCATCTTTGTGGAATATACAGAAGTCATGAAGAGGATTCCGTTTCTGTTTGTGCTAGAGTAATTTAACAGTTGTTATTGGCTTTGTTTGGTACATATTTAGATCCGGGTATTTGCCATACTGCACTGTTCTAAATTGGTTGGAGATTGAATATGGTGTTCTTTGAGCAACTTGTGAGAATGTTTTGTCTGGATTCATTTTGGGTGAAGGAACTTGTGGTGATCTGGGCTGCACGTTCAGTATTCAGTGTAAAACAATATAATGAGCATCTGATTCTTAGCTTTGTATTGCTAAAGCTGTTTATGTTCTAATTTAATCCTTTCAGTTGTATGGGTAAATGAAGAATCTGATGATGGCCTGCCTTCTGTTTGATTCTGGAAACTTAGAATCTTTGGACATTTCCTTATAGTTTATTTAGTTAAGTCTTGCATTTAAAGTGGAAGGATTAAAAGTGTAAGACAAAAAACTTGATTGATGGACACCAAACACACACACTCTCTCTCTCTCTCACGCACGCACACATGCGCACAAGTGAACAGACTCATCTGTATTATTTGCTGACTGATACATATATCTGTTTTCTTTTGGGTTTTTTTTATATTTTTTTTTGTTTCCCTTCGGTTCTTATGTGGATTATTTTTATCAATGCTGTCATTTTGACTATAAGTTGTATGTGTTCATGAGATATTTGATGATCTGATATTATTTTTGCTTCTGCAGAAATTGGATTTCAAGTTCCCTCTATCAGTATCAGTTGTTCACTTCATATGCTCATCGATTGGAGCATACCTGGTCATCAAAGTGTTGAAGCTTAAACCTCTAATAGCAGTTGATCCCGAAGATCGTTGGAGAAGGATATTTCCTATGTCGTTTGTTTTCTGCATCAACATTGTTTTGGGCAATGTGAGCTTACGCTATATTCCAGTTTCTTTTATGCAGACAATAAAGTCATTTACACCTGCAACCACAGGTCAGATTCAGAAATTATTAAGTTGTAGTTTATGTTATTGTCATCCATCTACAAGTATAAATTTTGATTGTGCCACGCCATCTGACTTGCTTGGGTTTGACAGTTGTTTTGCAGTGCCTGGTGTGGAGAAAATTCTTTGACTGGCGAATATGGGCCTCATTGGTACCGATTGTTGGAGGAATAGTCCTCACCTCAATCACGGAGCTTAGTTTTAACATGTTAGGTTTTTGTGCTGCATTATTTGGTTGCTTGGCTACATCAACGAAAACAATTCTTGCAGAGTCTCTATTGCATGGCTACAAGTTTGACAGGTAAAAGTATTGTTGTTATGATATTTTCTTTCTATGTACTTGAATTTCCTGAACTAACAGAAAATAGACCACATTAAGATGGCTTAATGCATGCCATAGAGCCAAACCTCCAAGCAACTTTATGATCCAGAAACAATATATTAAGATTTCATAAATGCTCTGGATGAAAATCAGGATGAATCCAGGTGGTCAATGTGTAATACATATAATTTGAAGCAATCAGGTGGTTGCTCCCTGGTTAAATTATTTAGGCGTGAACAGTGGTAAGTTTAGAAATAAGAGGCAATAGGTGCAAAAGTAGATCAAGGAAGAAAGGCCTTGCTTATGATCTTTCAAGAGTTTACAGGCTCACAATTGTGGTATCTTTGGTTTGTTTGCTTCTATCTTTTCAGTATCACCATGGTACTTTTCTTAATGAACTTTTCTTATTAAAATAAAGTGAAGAAAGACCTCGCTCTCGTATGCCTTCAGAGGGCATGTGCATATAATCCAATAAAACATGAATCTTGAACCACCGTTAGCTTGGGATTAAGACTTAGTTGATTGAGGTTTGCTCCTTCGTATCTACAGGGCCGGCCCTTTTACAGGATGTCAGAATCATTAAAAGTCTACCACATACACGTTTCTCTTGCACTTTTTAAAGAAACTGAAAACAAAACGTAATTCAGACAACATGAAGTAGGACTAATTGGGTGCTAGGTTTTGGAAACTCTTGCTTCAACTTCTATGAGAATATTTTCTTGTTTATTTGATTCCTGAAGGAGAGAAACAAGGCTTACCTACGAAAGAGAACATATGATCGTTTCTTTCTACAGTATGCAAACTTTAATTTGGAGAAGAGAATATTAAAGTTATACACTACATATCAACAAGTCCCAATCTGCTTGTTCTATGCATTTATAACATTCTATATCAGAAGTTTTTCTGATTGCTCGATGTTTGATCATTTTGGTGCATACACATTCAGCATAAATACAGTTTACTACATGGCACCTTCTGCGACCATGATCTTGGGATTACCAGCTCTGCTACTTGAAGGCAGTGAGATTGTGGATTGGCTTTATACTCACCCAGCACCCTGGTCAGCCCTTATCATAATTTTTGGATCAGGAATGCTGGCCTTCTGTCTCAACTTTTCCATCTTCTATGTGATTCATTCCACAACGGCCGTCACCTTCAATGTGGCTGGGAACCTTAAGGTGAAACTGGTTATCGATCTCACTTTTGCTGATAATGCTGTTTGCTATTAGGCTGGAATGGCCATGTTTAATCAGTAATTTGTGCTTCATAGAACTTTTTCAACAACGTGCTTACATACTCGCAATGCAGGTAGCTGTGGCAGTTTTAATCTCATGGTTGGTATTCAAGAACCCGATTCCGGCTCTAAATGCAGTTGGCTGTGGGATTACCCTAATGGGATGCACATTCTACGGTTATGTAAGACACATGCTTGCTCAGCAACTGCCACCTCCGGGAACTCCTCGGACGCCCCGGACACCGAGGAATAGGATGGAACTTCTTCCCCTTGTGAATAGTGAGAAATTAGATGATAAGGTCTAGATGAGATGAGAGAGTTGAGAGGTAATGTTTTAGTTTGTGGAGTTGGAATAGGGCAGATAACTAAGGGACAGGAGAGTTTCCCATGATAATTTATTTATTTTCAAGTTATTATTCACAAATTTTAACATTACCCCCTATACTATACATCTGAACGAAAATACTGAACAGATGGATGGTTAGGTAGTTTCTCCAAGTCAGGAAGTACGCCTGCTGTGGGGAAAATCCATTGGTATTTGTTGATCCTACCGTGTCCTGATGGTGGCCCTTTTTGTTACCTTTTCCTGTTTAGGTGAGAAAGGCTAAATGCCAAAGTGACAACACTGCTCAATCAACAAAGCATATAAAATAAATGAATACAAAAATGAATGTCTGCATGACAAGATTGGAACATGTTGAACAATTTGGGGCATTTTGCCAAAAGGGAAATTTTGGGGACCACCAGGACAAAATTTCAAGATTTGAGACTAAAACTGTGATCTTCCAACCAACCATGTGTAGCAACTCAAACTAAGTGCCCTAGTGGAAAAATGTAACTTTTTATTTGTAAGTAAAAATGTTACGGAAATAAGAGCAGGAGGGGCAACTGAGAGCAGGAGCAAAAATGTGAACTGAATTGTCAACATAAAATTGAAGGATTATGATATATAATCCCAAAAAGACATGGGAAGCATTGTGATATGATCTCTGATTGGCAACTTTTGCCCGGGGGGGCTCGATGCTGTGATTTTTATTTTTTAAAACTCAAAATTGTGTACCTACTACTAAAATTATTAAGGGTTTGAGGAGTTAAAGAAGGAAGAGGGATTTTTGAACTCGGGGCAGGCATAATAGTAGGGTAGAGCCCTTCCCAAGTGGACTAAGGTGGGGAGACAACTTTGATGATTCAGATAGCTAAGCCGTATGGATTGTAGACTTGTAGTAGCAGTGACAAGAAAAACTGTAAGTGCACAGAGATGGTAGACCCATAGCTTAGCAGAAAACATGCACAATAAAAAGTTCTAAAACAAAAGACGATAAGTTTTGTTTTCAACCAAATCCTAAAGCAAATATTATTTGAAATTAGATGCTCTATTTGCTTAACCACCATAATGTATCTTACAAAATAATAAATTTTTATAATCCCTCCGTCCTAATTTAGTAGAAAGATATTTTTTTTATGTCCCAAAAAGGTTAAAATATTTTCTCTTTTAGAAAATTTTAAACAATTAATTTACCGTTTTACCCATACTTAAACTCTCTTTGTAAAATTAACACATGTATAATAATCCATGAATTTTAAGTTTTTCACAAACATGCCATTATCCCCTTCAAACAAAATCCCTATCTCTATGTTGCGCAGACGAACAAGAACGCGAACAATAACACTGATTTAACTTAAGTTACTGACTTACTTTTACTTTTACATTTTTTTTGTTTGAAACTAATTTCATTTGAAATCTAATATTATATAGATACAATAATCCATTTGAAAATAAATTTTCATGATGTTATTAAATTTTTATGAATTTTTTTTAATTCCTTAAACTAGAAAAATTCATAAAAATTTAGTAAGATTACAAAAATTGTATTTTTAATAGATTATTGCAACTATATAATATTATATTTTAATTAAAATTGGTTTCAGATAAAAAAATGTAAGAATAAAATAAATCATTTTGAAGTCAATTGACTTAAAGTTAAAACAAACTGTGTGTTAACTAATTAATAAAATATTGATGAGCAGAATGCAATATTATGATATTTTCATTAATAATTTTTTCAACTAAAATAAAAGGTGAGGACGGTGAAAAACCATGTTTTTGAATTTTAGAGAATTCATATGTTAAAATATGAAAAAGTCTTATTTTAGAGGTTTTCTATGTTAAGATATGAATTATCCGAATTTTGGAAAATAAGGTTTTTTTTATTCGTTAAAATAACTTATATATTCATATTTTTTATTAAACAAAATTAGAAAAGAAAAAAAGCAAAATTTTTCCAATTTTAAGCTACCTGACTGTTTATGAAAAACACTTAAACGTAACGTTTATGTTTTGTTAGGACATAACTTTGAATTGGTCTTAAAAATACTCACCTTTTTAAAAATCTCTACCTAATGCGTATGTGCTAAATGTGCTATGGAGTGGTATATTGTACATCGTGTCGATCAGGTCATGAAGGTTGCAATATAACTCTAATTTGTACAAAAAAATTGCTCTTCTTGATCTTCTCTGCAGCCAAAAGGTGGCCTTAGATAAGATGGGATGGGGTCTAGGTCTAAGATAGATTTATTATAGTGTTTTTCTTATAACTTATTTTATTTTATTTTTTGTCAAATTTGCATAGGCATTTAATTACGAATCGGATGCAAGAGCATCAGTCAGGTGAGCAGGGAAAGGTAACTCCCATTTCACTAGGCCTGAGTTTGCGTGAGTCTGGTCCCAAGTAAAATCAGCGGACAGTGCTTAAAAAACGACGCCGTTTTACAATTTATTTATTTATTTTCTTCTTGCTGCTTTTGTTGTCCCTGAAGATTTTACTAGGTAAATTGTATGATTGGACAATAATCTTTAATTATTGTTCCAGTTTTAACTCCCAAACCTCATTAAAATATTTTATTTTAGACTTTGGCTGATGAAACTCATTAGTTTAAACGGAAATTACCATATCAACATAGAATTATAAGAAAAATGTTAATTTTAACCTCTGAAAGTTTTTTCCTTTATTAAAAAATGCTTAAAACTTTTAAAATCTAATAAAATGACTCCTTAAAAACTGTAAGAGAAAACCATCCGGCGACCTCCATCTCTGCCTCTATCAACAGCCACCCTCTCCTCTGTCTGCCACTCTCTTTGAGCACCCCCTGTCTTTTGTCCCCAGCCTTAGTCCCTCTTCCTAGCAGCAGCCCTCCCTATTGGCCTCCATCCCTTTCACTGTTGTCGCTCTCCCTTCCCTCCCTCCCGGCCTCCCTCTCCCTGCCACCATCACTCTCTTTTCCCTTCTTTTTGACCTCCCTCTCTGCACAGCCATTGTAACACTCTCATATCTCATATGGATGAAATGCAGGAAGTCTTATGTGGATATATAGGCTCAAGTTCCATAGCGCAAGCACCTAACACTTATCATTTTCACAAAGGATAGCCCATGTGATGTGTAGGTGTTCTATTCACTAGTTCTGGACTTGGGTTGTTATAAATGGTATTTGAGCCAGTTTGGTTCAAAGGATGTGGTTGAGTATGGGACGAGGGCACTTCATTATACTAAGAGTTCATTTTTAAGTATCTAACGCTTATTTTTTTTTTTCCAAAAGATAACCCATATGGCGTAGGCAGGTGTTTCGTTGATCGGTTTTTTGGACTTGGGTCGTTACAGATGATATCAGAGTCGACCTGGGACCACAATGGTGTGGCATAGTGGGTGTGCACATACATTGTCTACCGGGACTGATCCTGGATTTGAAAGACTACTTGGTTAGAGGCTAAATAGTCTGATTAGAAAGGTTTTTCGTCTAGAGAATTAAGAAACCCGACTGATCCCAACGAGGATATTGGGTACATAATGGGGGAGTTTTTAACACCCCATATCTCACATGGGTAAAATGTAGGAAGCCTGATGTAAATGTATAGGCTTAAGTTTCAGAACACAAACACCTAACTTTTATCTTTTTCACAAAGGATAGCCCATGTGGTGTGGGCAAGTATTCAGTTGACTGGTTCTAGACTTGAGTTGTTACATATTGTAAATTTAAGATTATGGTTAGTTGGAAAATTATTCCATGCAATAAAAGTACGAACCCAATATAAATTGTGTATTCACGTAAACTAAAATTTAGGAACCTGAGCAAACGAATTCAGAATTGAGTGAAATAAAGTTTTTTTGACTCGTTTTCATGAGAAGAATCCAACGGTGCACTCAAATTTTCCATTCAATGCTTGGTTGCAAATGACAAAAATGCCTTTAGCCGAAAAAATATGATTTTAAGTTTTTTGCTTGGAATTTCACTTAGTGACCACTAAAGGAATTATCTAAGAATTAAGATTTTTAGTTTTTCATTGATTTTCTAAATTGATATATAAAATTATGTCTACGTGAGTACATGGTTTATATCGGGTTCGTGCTATTGTTGTATAGAATAATTTCTTAAGTAGCCCTAATCTATAATTTTTTTTAAAAAAAAATATCCAGCTGTAACAATTCTTGGAGTATTGACAAAAAAATAAATCTAATTATCTCCTTATCTCTGTTTTCCTTAATTAAATCACATCCATTATTACGTTACTATTATTCCTTTTCTTTCCATTTTAATTTTTTGTGTTTCTATGTGACAAAGAGTCCAAATTGGTTTAGAAACTAGACCTAGGTGAGTTCATTCTCTTTTTTTCTTTTCCCTAGCAAATGTCGCCTAAGCCACACTAAGAAAATTGGAATTTTTTTCTGCCGCCTAAGCCACACCAAGAAAATTGGAATTTTTTTTCTTTCTCTGCAAGAAAATTGCATCATGTGTTTCAAAAGGTGTCTCTGACCAAGGGAGTTCAACACTTCGAAGTAAAAGGGGAGCTAGGCCTGCACTTTGTTGAACCTTTTGAGGTATTAGAGCAGGTTGGAAAGGTGGCGTATCGAGTCTCTTTATCACTTAGTTTGGCTGGAATTCATAACGTGTTTCATGTGAGTAATATTCACAAATTAGAGGAGGCTACAATAACCCTTGAAATTAAGAAAAATAAAATTTCCAAATTACCCTAAATGTAAAATCATCACTTTACCCTCAAGGGTATTTTTATAATTTTACCTATAAATTTAGAAAATCAATGTAAAGCCAAGAATATTGATCCGTAGATAATTTATTTAGCATTCACTAAGTCAAATTTCAAGCCGAAAGCTCAAAGCGATCTTCTTTAGGCTAAGGGTATTTTTGTCCTTTTCCAACATAGTATCAAATGGAAAATTTAAAAGCATCGCTGGGTTCTTCTCGTGAAAATGAGTTAAAGGAAATTTATTTCACTAAATTCTAAATTAGTTTGTTTATGTTTCCAAAAATTTAGCCTACATGAGTACGTAGTTTATGTTCATGCTATTATTGCATATAATAATTTCCCAATTAACCCTAATATTTATTTTTTAAAAAAAAAAATATCCGGCTGCAACACCTTTTGGAGTATTGAAAAAAAATAATCTAATTATCTCTTTATCTTTATTTTCCTTAATTAAATCACATTCATTATTACGTTACTATTATTCCTTTTCTTTCCATGTGACGACCCAAGTCCAGAATCTATCGATGGAACACCTAGTTATACCGCATGAGCTATCATTTGAAAAAGGATAAGCGTTAGGTACTTAGGAATGAACTCTCAATATATGGAAGTTCTCATGTTCTATACCGACAGACACAACCACATACTTTAAACTACACCTGCTCTGATACAATCTGTAATGACCCAAGTCCAGAACCGATCAACAAAACACCCACCCACATCACATAAGTTATCTTTTGTAAAAAGGATAAGCGTTAGATACTTAGAAATGAACTCTTAATATAAGGAAGTTTCCCCCGTCTCATACCGGCAGACTCAACCATACTTTGAACCAAATCTGGCTGTGATACCATGTGTAATAACTCAAGTCCATAACCGGTCAACGGAATATCTGCTCACACCATATGGGTTATCCTTTGGAAAATGATAAGCACTAGGTGTTTGTGTTATGAAATTTGAACCTATATATCCACATAAAGCTTCTCACATTTCATCCATGTGTAATATAGAGGTATTACAAACTCCTCCCTTATGTACCTAACATTCTCGTTAGGGTATCTCGAGTTACATGGTCCCTTGGACCAGTAACGTCTTTAATTGGATTA
Source organism: Aquilaria sinensis (assembly GCA_005392925.1). Taxonomy (NCBI): domain Eukaryota; kingdom Viridiplantae; phylum Streptophyta; class Magnoliopsida; order Malvales; family Thymelaeaceae; genus Aquilaria; species Aquilaria sinensis. Next base: position 65,756 of record SMDT01000025.1, on the reverse strand, counting down.
CTTAACCACTAGACAAGTAATGTGGGAAGTCTTATGTGGAGATATAGGCTCAAATTCCAGAGCACAAACACCTATCGTTTATCTTTTTTCAAATGATAGCCCATGTGATGTGGGCAGGTGTTTCATTGGCTGGTTTTTAACTTGAATCATTACAAATGGTATTAGAGCCGACTTAGGACCACGATGATGTGACATATTGAATATGCACATGCATCGTCTATCAAGCTGATCTTGGATTATAGATGTTACTTGGCGAGGGACTAAGTAATCTAACTAACCCCAACGAGGATGTTGGATACAAAATGGGGGAGTTTGTCACACCCTTATATCCCACATGGGTGAAATGTGTGAAGCATTATGTGGATATATAGGCTTAAGTTTCAAGGCACAAGTACTTATCGTTTATCCTTTACCAAAGGATAGCCCATGTGATGTAGGCAAGTGTTCCATTGATTGGTTTTAGACTTAAGTCATTACAAATGGGACAGGGGAATTTTTTATACTAGGAGTCCATTTTTAAGTATCTAGTGCTTATCATATTCCAAAGGATAACTCATGTAGTGTGAGCAGGTATTTTGTTGACCAGTTTTGGACTTGAGTCATTAAAGCCATCAAACTTGAGTCATTAAAGCCATCACTTTCCCTTCCATCCCTCATAGGACCGTTGGGTTTCAGGAGTCAAACAAGCGCAGTGAAATTTAACCAAAACCCTCCAGGATCCAAGTGAAACGGGGTAAACCGGGTATTCGAAAATTTTCATACCTAATTTTTGGTTGAGATCTCTCACTCAACTGTAGAGTTGAATCACAAAACCTGAACAGTTGACGTGTTCAAGCTCTCTATGGTGTCCACACGAGCCTCTCGAGATCACCACGCTTCCACCACATCCCGACAGATGCATTTCTCTTGCGCTTGCAGTGCTAGCTTGCGTCCTCCGAGGAATTGTAAGAGAAGAGTGCGGCTGTCCTTTTGGGAGGCTAGGACAAGAAGCTCCAAATTTCTTACTAAAAGTTGTATTTATAGTGAGACTCAACTTCTAGGCTTAATAGGTTTCAAAGCCCTAATCTAATTAGGCTTTAATTTTGGGCTTAATAATGGCTCAATTTTTGAGCCCATTATTAATACGAAATTATGATGAAACCATAACCCAAATAATTAGCCCATGCATTTTAATGATCTAAATAGCTCTATGTGTGCGACCCAATAGGCTCTTACTACGTTGGCAATGATTATAAATCACATTTTATGATCATAAGTAATGAGCGGTGTCTAGCAATACATCATTGCTACCCAAGTGACAATATTGTCGGTGATTCGACTAAACCTTTATGATCCTTACCAATATATGCCATTGTCCCTTTTTCCAAGATATCAAGACTAAGCACGAGACATGGAATGTATCACTCTCATATAGCCCGATCTTTGGTTTCTTAATTACCGAGTAGACCAACTTAAATTGATGACATTGATATCGTATATCAACTCATCTGAGCATGGCCATGCATTTTCTAAGCCTCACTCTATCAAGGGGCCCGAAGATATCACTCCCGTTACATAGGAGGGACAAATCTCATCTTGATCATACAAATCCCTCCGCATGATATGTGATATGCCCAATGACCTCATTCAAGTTCACTCAGTTACGAGTAACAAAGGAAAGTATCAAAGTATGTGACTCACATGTAGAGAACCTTGATTATCTTAGGTCGAGGGACTACATATATCATGATCACTATGAGAATCACTTATGACACTCATATAACGATCCATGGAGTGTTCTCATGATTGGTCGGTCTAGTACACAAGTTCTCCAACTTGTACCCATATGTAGACTACATATCTCATATTAGTCTTCACATATGCTAGTCATTATGTATTATTGCAATCCGCTCCACAATAATACTAGACCAGGGACATTTGAGAATATCATTATTCTAGGGTTACAATTATGTTTATTACGTTAAGCAGAAACAAAACACAAACATAATTATTGGATTAGTACCTTAATAAAATATCATGACTCAATGTGCAAAAATATAATCATCTCATAATTGGCTTTTGGGCATAACACTAATAGGGACGAGGGAACTTTCTTATACTAAGAGTCCATTTTTAAGTACGTAGCGCTTATCATATTCCAAAGAATAACTCATGTAGTATGGGCAGGTATTTTGCTGACCAATTCTGGACTTGAGTCATTACAGTCGTCGCTTTCCCTTCCCTCCCTCTCGGCCTTCCTTGCCCTTCCCTGCCCTTCCCTCCCTATTGGCCTCTTTTCCTTCTCCCATCAACCTCATCCAATTCGTGCATCTGCCATTTCGATTAAGTCACGATTTCATCTGATTTCATCCTTATTTGCACATCCGCCATCACTATTCATCTTTATTCCATCAAGATTTCCCATCCTTTCCATTGTGATTCCGTTTTGATTCATGTCACAATTCTTATTGCATTTTCCCATTGTGATTTCCAATCGATTTGAATTGCGGAGGGCAACATACATAGAGATTTGGACAGTGCCGGTGTGAGGAAGAGGAACTGGAGCTGGGGATGGAGGACGGGGGCTGCTCAGAGAGGGTGGTGGTTGGAGGAGAGGGTGGTTGAAGAGGGAGGCAAAGAGGGAGGGCGCCAGATGGTTTTCTCTTACATTTTAAATGAGTTTTTTTTATTAGATTTTAAAGTTTTAATGATTTTTTGATAAAGGGAAAAACTTTCAAGGGTTAAAATTAAAAGTTTTCCTATAATTCTATACTAACAAGGCAATTCCATTTAAACTAACAAGTTCCATCACCTAAAAGTCTAAAATGAAACGTTTTAGCGATGTTAGAGAGTCAAAACGTGCAAACTGGAGGTTGGCGTTAAAATGGAAATAATAATTAAAGACTAGGGTCTAGTCATGCAATTTACCCAGTTTTGCCTATGTTCTTTTCGCCCCAGTGAAATGACGCCGTTTTGCATTTACGCGTTGGTGTTGCGTCTTTTGCCGAGTGGCCATCCAAGAACAGAACACACCAGAATCCTTCTCTCGCCACTAGATCTCACTCCTCTCTTCTAGTTCAAGTGGAGCTCCGACTTCGCTCATCAACGTTCCTGTGCTTATCTCACTGTAAGATCCTGATTCCATCTTTATGCTTATCTCCATTATCGAAGTAACCACTGAAGCTTTAGCCCACCAGCGAGTTAAATGGCAAGTGAAGAAAATAAAAACAAGAAAAACCAATCAAGGGGTCGGGCTACTGAGTCTTTGATGAGGGTGGTTGTCCAGGATTTTCACTTTATGCGTGTGGCTATTCATGGTGTTGAACCGCTGAATGGTCTTTATTTGGTTTATGAACAATTTAGTTGGATGACCAAAGCTTATTGGGGAGCAAGCTGGAAGAAGGTTATAGGTTTCTGAACTCTTTTTTTTTTTCTTCTGTAGTATGGTTTAATGTTGGAACATGTCTTTGGAATTGCATGAAATCTAGGCTGTAATTGAATATGAGTTGAAAAATTCTGGTTGTTGATTGAAGCTCTATGTTACACAGCTGGAGAAACATGCTAGGAATTTTGCAAATTAAATTTCTATGCTGCCATTATAAGCCTGCCGAAGTATAAAAGTCCAGAATTGTAGTCAATAGAAGTTAGATTTCTGCGTTAATACTTCACTTTCCTGCATACTTCTATGGTGCAGTTGTTGATTTCCTTTCCCTACAGGGGCAATGGGTTCAAATCTCTGCTCCTGCTCATTCTGATAGATCACTCAATTATGAACAGGTTGGAGGTGAATAGAACGATTAATTTTTTTAAGGTTTCCAAAATTTTTAGTATGTGCCTTTTCTTTATACAAACTTTTTTTAATGTGTTGAATGCTATGTCTCGGTTGGTGTTATCTCCTTTGCCATTGAAGTGACAGTTTGATGTTGTTTTTCTTATTCATCTGTGTGCAAGGATGATCATAGTTTAGCATTTTCACATTTCAAAACAGAGGTAGATATTTAACGTATCAATTACAGGCATTTAATATTTTCATTGGAATTTGTATGCATGGATCGAGTGTCAGTTCTGTTGATTAGTACATTATATTTTCCTTTTCCTTCCCTCATTCATCCCTGTCTTAAAAAATCTCCCAGATGTAGTCCTGTCCTCTGCATACCTTTTTTTTCTCTTCATCACCATTAGATTTTGCCATCCATGTTCTATCCTCCATGTTAACACACAGAGTCATACATGAAGTTCCATTTTCAGTCCAGCTTTTCCGCTTGCTCATGACCATTTTCTCCTCACACTTCACTTTCCAGATTTTATGAATCTAATTAATTTTCATATATGCTCTTTTCTTTTATATGATTTTGTATGCAGCAGCACAGCTTACTGAACTCATATACACCAGAAAACAGGCATTGATCCAGTTGTATTCTGATCAACAACTTTCTTTCATGTTATCAAAGGGAAATTAATCCTGTAACCCTTTGTTACACTATGTGTTTTCTTAGTTCCGCCACAATGAGTGGCCTAACCCACTAGTATCCGTATCAAGAGAGCAGAAAGGGTAAGGTGGTCTCCATGGAAGCAAGCTAGTAGCAAGTTGGAACTTGGAGCTTGGAAGCTGGTAGTCTGAAATCAAGGCAAGAGAATTGGCATTTAGGTGACCTGATGGCATGACAACACCTCTCCTTCCCTCCCTCAAATCCACTCTACTCTCTCTTTCCCTTTTCTTCTCCATCCTTTTCTTCTTCCTGCTCTCTCCAATCCCTTCTAAATACCACAAATATCCACCCTATTCCCCATTAATCCCCCACAGGTCGCTCCTACCTCTCTGTGCTTCCTCCTCTGATCATGGCCTCATCGACTATCTCTCCCTCCATTACTGCTTCTTCGATTCCATGTCTTCCCTCTCCATTCCCTTTCTTTCTCTTCTCCTCCTTCTCCACTTCTACATTCTCATCAAAACCGCCCAATCCCACTTCTCCATTGTCACCACCAAGCTCTCTTCTTTGCTCGATCTCTCTCCTTCAATGGCTGCTGTCACTCTTCTAGCACTCGGCAACGGCGCCCCAGATGTCTTTGCGTCGCTCCATGCAGTCCGCACTGGCCATTACCGAACTGGGTTTGGTGCAATTTTGTCAGCGGGCACATTTGTCTCTGCCTTTGTGGTGGGGTTTGTGGCGATCTATGCAGCTCCCTTTTCTGTGCATCCAGCATCATTTGTCAGGGACGTGTTATTTTACTTGGTGGGGGTGCTCTTTCTGTTCTATGTTTACTTGAGTGGTGAGATTTTTGTTTGGCAGGCTGTTGGGTTTGTGGGGTTTTATGGCTTCTTCGTGGGGCTTGTATTTTGGATGGATTTGGGATCTAGGAGAGAGAAGGAGAGAGCAGGATTGAAGGGTCAGATTTTGTCCAAAGATTGTGAATTGTTGCCAAAAGATTGTGAGATCGGAGAAGTTGCTGGGAGTTCCAGGTTGGTGGAGGGGGAAAATTTCGGCCTCCGACAAGTGTACAAGCGGGTAAATCTTCTACTGATCTCCATGTCTTTGATCAATTTCATTAGTGATGTATAAATGATTCTATTATTTATAGTTTCCTTGTTCTTATGTGCATCAACTGGGGAATGTTCGAGAAATGTCTGGGCAAATTAGTTAAGAATATGAAATATTATTACTTGATTTGTTAGCACCTTGTTGGCTATGGTATGATGATAGTCTCTTTTCTATCAGATTTTAGTTTATTCAGAAGTTATTTTTGTTTATTCAGAAGTTACATCAAGAGATTGCACTTCTGATGGGATCTAATCAGATGGGTCGTTCAATGCTTGTTATCTGTGATTGGCTTTCTGCAAACATTGCAGCTCTTTCTAATTGAAATTGGTTATTGTACCGTTATCTCAGCGATTTAGTTCTCTGTCATTTCTTTTTGTACCTATTGGTGGTTGAAAGTACATTACTTTGTTTAAAGCTGTGATTGTAGCCCAGTTTAGTCTGAACAAGCTGCTCTTATTGTATTGCAGCTCCATTACTATGCTTTGATCTCTCAGTCTCCCCTTCTCGTTAATTATAGTATTATGTTTATTTGAAAATTTCACCTGGATGCTAGAGGTAAGAGAGAGTTCCATGTTTCATAGTAACCTTTTGGTTCATTGGGCGAGATATCTGTAGAGATGATTGACTGAGAGATGAGGGTATCTAGAATCATTTTTTTTCTCTCTGCTTTTTTTCAAGGTCCCTTCTAGTGTAGATAAAGAGTGAATTTGGAAACAAAAAGTTATAATGAAAGGTATGTGGTGAATTCCTTGAATGCATAGAAGATTGCAAATGTTACAGGAATTGCTTTGGCTGTTGACTGTCAATGCTGCAGTGATGATGGTCCTAAAATGAACACTTGTAATTCCACGTTATGGACCTATGGTCCTTATGTAACAAGTTGCAAAAAAGGGAATGTATTAAACTATTTTGTGAAACATTTTGAAGTCCCATAATTTTGTAGATTTTGATCCTGTACCACCAAGGCTTTACTTAACCTTATATGCTCTGTCATAACAGCTGTCTTCTGATGTCTACAGGTATCAAAAGTGTGGGAGATTCCTGTCTGTATTGCTCTTAAGCTCACCATTCCAGAGACATCACCTTCTGAGTGGAGCCGAGTCTATATGTCTGCCAACATTGCCCTTTGCCCTTTAGCCCTTCTATATGCTGCTAAGTCCTTTATGCCACTAGATCATCCCATAGTTTTCCTTTTCCCAGGCACCCATTTCCCACTTTGGTTTGTATTACTCTTTGCAAGCTCCTCACTTGCAATTCTTCACTTTGTAATGGAAAAAGAACCTCCAAAGAGCGAGCAAACTCCTATAGTGGTTGTGGCTTTTGTAATGAGTGTTTTCTGGATATCCACTGTTGCTGGGGAACTGCTGAACTGTCTAGCAGCGCTTGGTAAAATTCTTGAATTGCCCCCTGCAATTCTCGGACTTACTGTACTTGCATGGGGGAACTCTGTGGGTGATCTTGTCAGTGATGTTGCAGTTGCTAAAGCTGGCCATCCAATGATGGCGATGGCAGGGTGTTTTGCGGGACCAATGTTCAATATGCTCGTCGGGCTTGGGACTGCACTTGCTATGCAGACAGCACATGTTTATCCTGAGGCCTATGAGCTCCATTTTCATGTCGGCATTGTGACTGCATTCGTCTTCCTGGCTTTGAGCCTGATGGGATCACTGTTGGTTATCACGTGGTGTAGGTTTCGAGTGCCCAGGCTCTGGGGGTTTTGCTTGGTTGGGCTGTATATTATTTTTACAGTTGTCAGCTTGTTCATTGCCATGTTCTTAGGGTGATTCTTTTAATTCTCCAAGCTAATTGTTCTGAATCAATTGCTGATCGGGTCTCTGGAAGGCATACAACACAGGGATTGTGGAGTTTTTTATCTGCAATTTCTTGTCCAATGTAGCTTGTGTCGTGGAAGGGGATGTCATCTGCATGATTTGGTTTAATGCTTAGGATCTGCAGTTGTTTACTGAAAATTGGGTAGCAGATCCAATTCATGGTGCTCAGAACTGGTCCGAGCACTCTCTACCTAGCTACTTGTATTATCAGATGCATAATATGAAATTATGAATCAGTTGATCTATGAAGAGAAGCATAGACAGATAAGATGATTCCATTGCTTGTGTAATTTCTATTCATTTCATGAGTTCTTGCTTTTTGTTATTGTTATTTTCTACGGCAATATTTTGTGTGCGTCCTACTTTATGTACGCCTTACCCCTGTAATTACTCTTTTGCTCAGAGTCAAATTTGTTAGTACCCATCATGCTCTCTCCCACCTGGCCATTTCGTTCCTTGAGTTGCTGTTGATCTGTAGTCGCCATTTGTGCTAACCCGACTTGCTCGCCATCATCGTCCAAGTCGCTGCCTAAATCGATTTTCGATTAGCAGTGACGTTATCAATTGCACTTCTCCTCGATTCACATGCTAGAAGGGGGATTGATGAGGGTAGCCACCTAAGCTTGGCAGTGGATTATGTGGGCGGCTCCCAGCTGGTGTGGCTGGCTCCGCTGATGGCTAAATGTGGTGGGATCACGGTTGTTATGCGATGGGGGTGCAAGTTGCTTGAACGGCGATGATAGGTGCTTTAGGGAGGATTGTGGCGGCGTGCAGAGGCAAATGCGAGGTTAGTGAGGGGTGGTTGTGGTGGCCAAAGGGGTGGAGATGGTGGTGGCCAGGCTGGAAAGTGAAGGTAGTGGGAAAGGAGGGAAAGGAAAGTTGAGGTCTCTAGTGGTGTCCAGACATGTTCAGGGACAGAAGTTGTTGTTGATACATATATGTTATTTAATTTTTACATATTTGTTATTTTAATTGTACATATCTATCGTTGGTTTAACATAACAGATTAAAAGTTAATTGTACATAGTTTCTACATATCTTCTGTAGTCTTTATATGTATCGTTATTGTTTGTAAGATTTAGTATTATAAATATGTGTCATTTGATTTGCACACATGTTATACATAATTTGTACATATTTTTCATTTTTTTTTTGTACATTGAAATTATAAATATCTATCATCCAATTTATACATATATTTAATTTTAACAGGAAGAGATATTTGATACATTCACACATATTCTCTTATGATAGGTTGAACTCGTATATACAATTGAATATATTAATAAAATATTTGTTATCTCATTTGTACATATGTTTTGTGTGATTTGTACACATCTCTTACTTTTTTTGTGCATCAGTTCATATATATCTAATATTTAATTTATACACATCACCATTTTTAGCAGTAATACAGATTTGATATGTCCACACCTGTGATATAGTATGAAGAGTAGTCTTGGTGATATATGTATGTGTGTGTGTGTGTATAGAGGCAAATTGAACAAATTTGCAGCCAAAACTTATGGGAAATAGTATGGAGAGGCAAATGGAACAAATTTGCGATCAAAATTTATGGGAAAGAGTAATTTTGTCGTTAAACTATTTTTATGAGCAAATTTGTCATTAATATTTTCATTGTGGGCAATTTTGGCATTGACCATTAAATGATAGGAATCTATTGTTTAAAGAATATTCGATGACACAACTCTTAAACTAGTCCTTAAAATTTTTCTCATAAAGCCCTAGCTACCCAAACTGTTCACTTTACCCAAATGAGTTAAAATCTTGTATTTAATTACACACCCTTATTGCCTAGAATTCTTGTTTTCAGTTTTCTCATTATTACCAAATAATTCTCCATCGCCGCTGCTATTGATCCTATTGATCTTTTATTCTAGAACTATAACCTCTCTAGATTTTAGTCCGACATGTATCAATCAAATCCTATCTGATTAGGGTTTATTTTAAGGAGCGTTGTCAAGATATGTAGAATAGTGGAGGCAGCACTAGTGGAAAAAAAGGTGGAGAATGGTGAAGGATGCATAGGGTTGCTAGAGCAAAAATGATGAAAATAATAGATTCAGAAACTTAGGGGTCATGGTGTTAGGTAAAGAACTTATGACTGAAACTTGCATTTTTCTCATTTGACAAAAGGAGCAAATTTTGCCAGTAAACTATAAAATTAGAATAATTTTGCCTCTAAACCTTTTTTATAGGCACATTTGCCATCAATGTTTTAGTTATGGGCAATTTTGGCATTGACCGTTAAATGGTAGAAATATTATGTTTATTCAGAGAATATTCTATAATATAACTCTTAAACTAGTCCCTAATAGTTTGCTTCTTGACCCTTAATTACCAAAACATTTCACAACATTTAAATGGGGCAAAATCTTGTGTTTGACCTTACACCCAAATTGTTGAGCCTTATGGTTTTCACTTTTCTTATTGTCATTAAGCAACTCTCTGCCACCATAACTATCAATCCTTTATTCTAGAACTGTAGTACCACTAAATTTAGTCTCACTTGCATCAATTGAATCTTGTTTGATCAGGGTTTGTTCTAAGGAGCATTTATAGGAGCATTGCAGGGATATGTGGAAGAATGGAGATAACATTGGTGGCAGAAAGGGTGGAGAGTGGCAAAGGATAAATGAGTTCGCTAGAGCGAAGATGATGGTTAAAATGATAGTTTCAAAAAATTAGGGGCCAGAGTGTTAGATAAAGGAAATGTTGAATTGAAACTTATATTTATCTTTCTTTTTTTTTTTCACGTTTGTTATGTCATGTTAAGCAATTTTAATTGAGAGTGACATATTTACTTCCAACACAAGACATTGCTAGCAAATTTGCTTCTTTTAAAAAGATTAGTGGTAAATTTGCCCACAAAAAAAAAATTAGTAAAAAAATTACTTTTGCCCTATATAGTTTAGCTGCAAATTTGCCTCTTTTTCCTTTCTCATTTTTTCACATATGTCACATAAGCAATTTTAATGGTCGATGACAGATTTACTTCCAATGCAAAATGATTATGGCAAATTTGTAGCTTTTAAAAAATTAATAGTAAATTTGCCCATAAAAAAGTTTAGTGATAAAATTACTCTACCCCGTAAAGTTTAGTAGCAAATCTGTCCTTTTTGCCTATACACACATATACATACACAACAGACAGGGTGCGCATTAAGCTTACCAATTTTCTATAGTATTATAACTCTTTATATATTTCTTCTTTTGTCCCAATTTAATTGAATCATGTAATTTAGAATTAATTGCATCCACAACCCTTAATCTTTTATTTTCGTACCATTTTTAACCCTAAGCTCAATTTGTTGTATAAAAAACCCCCAATCTCATTAAAGTGTTTCATTTAGACCATTTCATTGATGATAGACATTAAATTGGATGTAAAAATGGGGAAAAATTAGTTTAAACCATTGATTTTTTTTTTCCTTACAAACCTTAAAACTTTTTCATCTAACAGTTTAACTACCATCTTCACAACAGCCACACTTTTTGTCCCTCTCTAGCCACCATCCTCGGCTGCCTACTATCCTTTGCCACCCACCGCATCCTCTTCTTCTTTTTCCTTTCTTTCTTCACGCTCGCCAATGAGCATTAAAGCCAGATCTCATCAATGTCGAGGTTGGGACAAGGAATTGAGTAGCACCTAGAACCCTAATTTTTCCCCTATGCCACCATTGCTTCGTCTCATTCTGCCACCAACCTTCGTCGATCTGGTCGTCATTGTCCTTCATTGGCAATCATTCCCAAAGCTGAATTGTTCCTCCCATGCCTCCTCGAAAGCCGTTTAGCACTCTACCTCATTGTTGGTTATAAGAAGCAAGACCAAATTTGTTGCTACCTCCAATCTCACCTATGACCTAACTAGCTCGAGCCCTTTCACTGCCATCCATAAAAAACCCACCCAAAACTACTATGCCTACAACCACCAAGAGTTGAAAATCAAAGGATGAAAAAATAGATCCAATCATAGCCCAATTATGACCTCGTTAATTTGATTTGTGACCGGTGGGTGAAAAAGAAGATCCAATGCTCATTGGTGCAGTTCAAAAAAGCAAGGAAAAAGAGGAAGATGAGACAGTGGGCAATGGGTGGACAATGTTGTCAAAATTGGGCTAGACTAGATAGCTTGATTGATCCAACCATGAACCAGTCACCTTGTCGGCCCGGTTAGCGGTCCACTTTGTATATGGTAAAAAACTAGAAAACCACCCAAAATTGTTGAATTGATGAGCCGTCAATTTAGAATAAACTGGCCGTCTGAAATAATTGTTTAAGAATTATAAAGACAAAAGGAGAAGAGAAAAAAGAAAGGCAAATAGAAAAACAAAAAAAGAGGAAAAAAAGATTAAAATAAGAAGAAAGAGGAACATGGGCTAAAGAAGAAGAAAGTAAGAGAGGAAAAGAAGAAGAAAAAAAGAATAAGATGAAAAAGAAGAAGGAGAAATTAGAAAATAAGGCAAAAGATGGACAAAAGAGGAAGACAATAGACAAAGATAGAAGGAAAAGTATACTAACAACTTGGTAAAAAGATGACCTATTTATACTAAGGTTTATAACTTAATATGTTATTTTTATGTAGAATGCAAACTTAGTCCTTAAATTATGTATAAATCCATTTTGATTGTCGTTGTCCTTCGCCATCTTCCTAAACTACCTATGGTCATCACAAAAGCCTAATTGCCCCTCTCATGCCTCCTCGAAAGCTGTTTAGTGCCCTTCCTCGTTGCTGGTTATGAGAAGTAGGATTGAATCCGTTGCTACTTCCAATCTTACATGTGACCCAACTAGCCCGAGCCTTTTCACCACCGTCCCTAAAAAACCCACCCCAAACTATTGTTGCTGCCACCACCAAGAGTTGAAAATCAAACGAGGAAGAGAAGATCCAATCATGACCGGATTGTGACCCGTTAACTTGATTCGTGACTGGTGGGCAGAAGAGAAGATCTAATGCTTGGTAAGGGTAAAGAAAGCAAGGAACAAGAGGAATAGGAGGTGATAACGGTGGGTATACAGTGTTGTCGAAACTCGACTGGACCAGACGGCTTGATTGGCTCAACCACGAACCAGTCACATTGCCTGCCTGGTCAGTGGTCCACTTTGTATTTGGTTAAAAATTGGAAAAATTGCCCAAAACAATTGAACCTGTGAGCTGTCAAACAAGAATAAACAGGTGGTCAGAAAACAATTGTTTAAGAATTGTAAAGATAGAAGGAGAAAAACAAGAAGAAAGAAGGCAAAAAAAAAAAAAAAAAAAAAAAGAGGAAAGGACTAAAAGAAGAAGAAAAAAAAAGAACATGGGCTAAAGAAGAAGAAATAATAAGAAAGGAAAAGATGAAGAAAAAGAGGAAGAAAACACACAAAGAGACTAGGAAAAGTCCATTGATGGCTTGTTGAAAAAGAGAACCTATTTATGTAAGGGTTTGTAACTTAATATGTTACATAGAATGCAAACTTAGTCTTTTTATTATGTACAAAAATTAATTTTAGTCACATTTTGTGTCATTTTTCATGTCACTTATCACTCATATGATACAAATGCAAAAGAATTATGAATTGTGGGTTCAACCGGTTGAACCATGACTCATAGACTCTTGCAGTTTGAATGGTGGTTTGGTTTTAAAAACATTGTGGATGGCAAAGGACGGTAGCTGGAGAGGGACAATAAATGTGACAGATGTGAAGATGGTGGTTGGATTGATAGATGAAAATTTTTTAAGATTTTAAGGCAAAGAGAAAGTTTTCAAAGGTTAAAAATAATTTTCCCCATTTTTTCCATCCAACTTAGAATACTTCATTAAGATTGAGGATTTTCTATACAACAAGTCAAGGTTAGGGTCCAAAAGAGTACAATAATGAATGTTAGGGGCCATGAATGCAATTAACTCATATAATTTATGTTATTATTTCCATTTTTGTCCATAAAACTAAATCTAAAACTACAATTTTTTTATAGATTTTGTAATGAGAATTTAAATAAATTAGATATAAAAAAATTTAAAAAAAAAAAAAAAGAGAAATGATTTAACTTTTTTGAAACAGTGAAAAAGGGATATGAATAATTCTTTTTTGGATAGTAGAAGTCTTAAATTTTTATGTTAATTCTGGTATCAATTCGTCCTTGCAGGCAATTACAACACATGATTCATTCTAGACCACTAGAAGTTACAATGGCGTAACTCAACGTTGCAGTTAAAATTGCAGCTGGAGTGTCGGAAATTGATAAATATGGACAGATAAATCATAAATGGTACTTTTTACATCCCTAATTCATTTTAGGTTTTATAAATTATCGCAAAATTATGACAAAAATATTATATTTTTTTTGTTTATTTATCTAATAATTATACGGCTAAGCTAACCTCCTCTAACCGACGAAAGATATGTATAAAAAGTATGAAAGCTGAGGGGAAATTGAACAAATGATACTTCTTAGTTAAGAAGAAAACATTTGTCACGTCACAAATTTCTCTATTAATACATCACGCAAACATCTTCACAATCGATCAATAAGCATCGACATTTTTCCAGCAAGGGCACCAATAATGGCATCGACTACCTCTCCATTCCCATGACTAGTGTGACAAAACTACGGCCAATGGAAAATAAACAAAAGCTCTTTGTTCCATTTATTTATAGATTATTTCATTTTAGAAAAATTAAATAATGAATTATTTAATTTATTATTGTTAATTTTTTTAACAACCTAAAAGTTTTCTTAACATATTTTCTTGAAAATATTAAGCATCTTTTATCAAATTCTCTCTCTCTCTTGAGAGCGTGTTTTTTAAGCTGAGTACGAAAAAGAATTCATAAAAAAAATAATTAAATGTTACCTTTCAAATGACATCAGTTTTGGACAGAAAACTAACAAAATTGAAAATAATGAATTTTTAAATTTGACAAAAACACAATTCCGATAAATTGTTAGTTTACATGAAAATTTTGAAAAGACGGGTGTGACAAAATTCTTTCATGTCCTCCAAGTGTACCCGTCGTACACACTAGCACAGGCTACATTTAGCAACTTACAAAATACTGCTAAGGGTGGAGGGGTGAAATAAAACCAAACATATGGAATGATGTTATGCCCTTGGTATTTATGAAAATAAAACTCCAATTATCTTTTCTAGGAAAAGGATATTGTAAAGTTTAGACCAATCTTATCGGGTAAAAGTACGGCTAGTCCCAAACCTTAATTTTCAATGTAAATTCATCCTCACTTTAATTTTGTTGTATATTAGTCTCAAAGATCCCCATTCCCCAGCCTCTAACAAGACTTAGGTAACACAAAAACTTGATTTACAAAGAGAAAAAAACTCATAATTTATCCATTAATTGTCTAAATATTATGAGACATATTAAGTTTATGAGAAGACAATTCTTAAAGAGTTTAAATTAAGTAGATGTAGATAATCACATAAGAGTTAATGAATTCAAACAATTTGATAAATGTCTTCCACTAAATTCAAATAATATTGTAACTTTTAACAATTATTGGACCATATAAACTATCAATCTTTTCCTTTTGTAAATAGGATTTCTTTGTCAACTTAATCTCACCTAGGGTTAGGGACCAATATGCAATACATTATTGAGGTTTGGGATTAATATTTTATGAATCGGAGATTGAGGACCAATTTGTATTGAGAATTAAAGATTTAAGACTAATAGTGCATCTTACCACTAGTCTTACTCCCCTATTTGCCTTTCTCGCACAGGTAAAGATAAGTAGGGATGTCAATGAGCCGAGTTTGGGAAGGGTAGAATGATTCCTAAATCTTACCTGCAATATAAAAACTCTATCCAAACCCACAATACAAAAACTCTATCCAAACCTTCCCTGCAACCTGTAGCGAATAGAATTTTTTTATCCAAACCCTCCCCATGTTGGGGCAGATATGGTTGGATATTATACCAGCAATACTCATACAAGTAATCACATAATATAAAATTGAAATTAAATAAAGCATGACATGCTTGAATATACAACATAACCAAAAACAAAGTAGCCTGATCATAGAATTGTGAATTTTAGAATTTATTATGTTAGAATTGTACCCCCTCTGTCTCAGGTTTTCTGCTCTATTTGCTACTTTGGGTCGTCCCAAATTCTCTGCACCATTTCCTTTTTTAGCAAAATTTATCAACCAAAATAACTTTTATACCCTCTTCTCTTCCCACTTTCACTTGTTGCCATCCGAGCTTCCTCTCCCACCCCCCCTTTTTTTCCTCCAATATCGTTCAATTGCTGCTAGAGAGGCCGTGGTTTATGGATCCAACAATTCGGGGAGTAGGTAGGCAGCTAGATATGCTTGATTGAGGGAGGTTTCACGTAGCCATGCCAGCTTCGTTCAAATTGGGGATTTCTGAGTCATCTTCTTGGCAGTATGGAGTGGCTGGGTGATGGATTGTGTTATTCGCCCGATTGGCAAGATGTCAGGCCCATTGTTCGTCAGGGAAAGGTGACCGCTATTTCCTCACAAAGCGCTATTTTCTCTCAGCTAGAATTGAGCAATTCGCACAACTTGGAAGATTACACGGAGAGGTTCCAGGCAAGGCCGAGCGATTATGGAAGCTGAGAACGATGATATGATGGCTGATGGTGATGACAGGGGAGATGCAGAGGTGGTGGTGTCAAAGATCGAGCGGCAATACTAGAGATCATGGATGGAAGAGTAATGTCGGCGATGAGATAGGCGATCAGGCGACAGAGTAAGAGATGAGTCAAGGAAAAAGGCGACAAAGCAAGAGGATGAGTCGGGGAAGTGACGACAGAGCATAGTGGTGGAGATAGACTGACCGGAGGTAGAGACGTGGAGAGAAATGATGAAGAAAGGGGTAGAATCGTAAAGGTAGGGAAAACAGTATCATTTTCTTGGTTTTTGTGCAAAAGTAAATGGAGCAGATTCACTAGAATAAAGGGAGTATTATATATTTGGATTGCATCGGAATAGAATTTGGTATGTATATATAATACATGTAATATTTTAGATACTTATATGCTATGTATAACATGAGGATTGGGTATGGGCCGAGTAGACCCCTAAGCATGTACCTACCCAATATCCAACAAGTACAAAAACAAAAATTACCCAAACTCAACTCAAGCCCGTCCAATTGAAAAAAAAAAACCCACCTATCGGATAGGATAAGATAACATACGCACAGGTAATGGTACAAATTGACATCCATAGGGATGAGCATGAAAAATTGCAGTGGTTAATTTATTTAATCTCAACTCTGAATCATTCATTCAGGACTACAAAATCTACACTATTTGGTATGACGGTTCTATACATCAATGTAAACCTGGTTAATGGGCCTACTCGAGGCATTTCCTTACAAATGTTAGGCATGTTAGAATAACTTTATGACTGCTGTAATTTCTTTACGCATGAATCATCGACTCAGTTCTGAGGCAAAGCACTTTTTGTCAGGAAGTAATCTTTCCAGAAAGCTCACCTTGCTCCAGGAAGGAGATATCTTCGGCAGACAACATCATAGCACCAGTACTTAAGTAATGACGGGCACTCCGTCCCCTGCACAGAAGCCAGATTGCTAAATTCGACCAGTGCAAAGCGTAGAGTTGAGAGGGACGAATGAACATTAGTAAGAACAGAAGTAATATGCTAGAGGTATACCTGCGGCGACTTGTCTTGTTAGTGCCACATGATGAGCGTGAAGCTTCTGCTCTTGAAATGCATCTCAATGAAGACATATATTCTTGACAGGCATTGCTTGTCAGGGATGAGTATGATCTTGAAGGAAGTACGGACTTCATGATGTCGAAAACACTTGACTTAATTTTACTGATACACAAAACCCAGAAAAGTGAGAACATGTTCAGATGGGAAGCTGTAAAATTGAGCTTCATGAAAATTTATTTTAGATGAATAATTACCAGTTTGATAAAGATATTTCCTGTATGTTAACATGTTCAAATAAAATGCACATTTCTGGGAAGTTCTTCCTATCTGAGAATTGTATTATCCTACCCAGGGAAACCCTTCAACTTCTCAACCACGAAACAAAGAAGAGGAAACAATAACTAATGCAGACAATGCAAACAAACATTTCTAAATGTAATGAGACCTACCTTTTTGGTGTCACTCCATTCTTTGGCACCCTCAACCCTGAACACTTTTTAAGTGATAACCCACCAGCATAATCATTTCGTCCAAGTAAAGTACCTAGTGCCATTGTGTCACTAGAGGAAAGCAGCATCTGCTCAGCCCAATCAACCTGATTCTCAGACTCCAGTGCTGATCCTATAGCAGCAATGTTATTTGCGTACAAGCAAAACCCACGCTGGGCAGTCGTGTTACACATGTGCATCTGCTCATCACACCAACCATATCCATATGAATTCTCAAAAGTTGCAACTGTTGCTTCTGAACTATCCTGTAGAAATAGCTTCTTATTGTTAGAGACCAACACGAATGGACAGAAAAACTTCAAACCAATGAGGAAGCTTACCAGCATTTGAGATTTAGAAAGCAACAAGTCAATTTCTGAAAGGAGGTCGGAAACTTGGTGAGTACATCTGAGAATATGAAAACCACCTGTTCTCTCTGAACAAACATAATGTTTTAGATCACTATTTTCACGAAGCCTTTTCCAAGATTCTTGCGCAAAGTCAGTTGCCACATGGTACTTAAGTTTCTTATTGTAGTCAGACCTTCCAGCAAAATCCATGCAGCTACACTCATCCATCACATAATGCCCTATTGACACTGCCTCGCTATTTTCAGTTTGAGAATTGACATCTTCATGAGATGACTGTTCAATAATATCAGGACTGCTTAAAATGTCAAAACTTTTAACTAAATGGTCTGAAGATTTACAAAAATCAGCAGTTGCATCTCCAGTTTGATTGTTCCCAAGATTATTATTCACAAAAATTTCAGCAATACCACTAGATACTGTCTTAGATGACAGTTCAATTCCATCCTCCAATATAGTTTCAGGAACGAATGAGGATTCCGGCACTTCAGATACATCTGCAGATTTGCAAGCATCCATGAGACTTTGATTTGCGACTTCAGAAAATAGGCAAGTCGGTTCAAACTTTTTAGCTTCTCCAGTACCATCATTGTCAGGCAATAATTCTAAGTCCGTACCCTTGCCTGAAACTAAACAAGTCGCTCTATCAAGATGTTCATCTTCAGAATCAGATGATGCAATCAAAAGTTTTCTCCTTCGCTTGGGTAGTGAACATGAGACCGGGGTGCCCAAAGAATCAGATACCTCGAACACCCTATCAGTAGGGCTTAAGAGTTCACTGTAGTCCTGAACAGAAAAGTTCCTACTTAACATCTCTTCCTTCCTGGCAGCTATGCTATCTTTTCTGTGAGTATGCATCCCAAAACTGCCGATTGTTTCCCCATCATCAAGTCCTTCCTCCTCAATAGCCTCTTGCAGAGTAAAATCTTCTGTCCTCTTGGAAAGTGACTTCGTCACCTCCTCCTCAATTAAAGCAGATAACTTTGATGGGAAGCCCCAAGGCATAACATGTGGTAAAACATTATGGGCAGCCTCAATATCAAATGGCAGCTGCACACATGTCTTCCACTCTTTCACATCTGAGAAATAAGGAATATGATGTTCTAACCATTATGAATGAAGGTAATATCATGCAGTGATAGCTCTAAATTTTTGCACGCACGCATTTTGAACACACATTCAGATATAACAACTCATTTGCTCCCAGATAAAGAATTTTGATTGCAGAATAAACTTTGTTTATCTTCACCTTACTGATGCCTATGTGCATGGGTAAAAATCAATTGACACAAACGCACATAAAGGCCAATCAATCAGTCTCTATATGTATTGTACAGCTAAGAAATACATAAACTATCAACCTGACAACATCCACATAAATATCACCTTTTGCGTGGCACCAAAACTGCAAATGCATAATGGCTTTCCGAATATCTTCCTTACAACATTTGATCAACTGCTCAATAACATAAGGTTGAACTTTGGCTTTCTCCTCTGCACAGACCTATGATATGCAGGTAGACATTTTGAGTATATAGAAAAGGAAAAGAAGTTCCACAATATGAAACCAAGTCCTGAAGAGAAAGGATCAGATGTATATACCTTCTTAAGGCAAGGAAGTAGATCCTCTGGCGATGGAGTTGTGAAGAATAATTCTAGTCTGTCAAAATTGTCTGGCAAAACTGGAATTCTACCTGCATATGATGACATAACAACATTGAAACTTCAAGTGATAGTAGTGAACTGTACAACAATGGGTCCTCAGCGGTAGATTAAACAGAGACACCCTGTTTCTTTTCTTCATTTTTTTTTGGGGGGGGTGTTTGTTGAAGATGAAGATTTTAAAAATAAGATTCATACTGTTGCTAGTTAATATCACGGGTCCTTTGGCTGTTTCAGCAATTTGTTGTATGGCAGCTACAAGTCCACGATCTTCAGGAAAACCAATATCCACATCCTCGAAAAGAATTAAGGATTTGACTTTTACTTGACTGGGCCAAGCTGTGATCTCCTTGCATGTCAGATCTCCAGAAGTATCCATGACGTTGCCAGAATCTTCACCATCTGATATTGGTATCAAATCGATCACCTCATTGTCAACCTTGTTTGCTGCTATACCATTAACTGATGCTGCAAAAGATTTCATCATTTTCTTGCTTTGACGATCCAAAGGATTTTCCACTGACCTGCAAGATATATGCAGCATAACATAGAGTAATATGAGACTTTAGTTAATTTTAAACTCCCAAAATGAATATATGTGCAGGGAGTACCAACTGCATCTCCATAAGAGTACAAGCTTTTTGGTCGAATAAAATCTCACTAACCTAGCAAGGCAGTGTGACTCTAATGCCTCTCCAAATTTTTGCTTGATAAGAGCTCCAGTTCGATATTCTGATGTATTAGACTGGCAAGATAATGCATCCAGTCATTAAATCAGCCAAGATAATGTGTCCAATCATTAAAACATCCCTAGAATTATAAATGCCATAGCAAGAATTTCTAGAACTTTACAGATGAGAAATTACAATTACAATTTGCCAACTACCTCACTAATTGAGAAATTTCAATCTGCTTTGAAGAAAAAGCAATATTTTAACTAGTACAACAATGGCAAACTTATAAAATTTTCATTGTGGGGGCAAGTGATGATAAATATTAACATAGCATTCAAAAATCAAGTTTACATCTGTTATTGAAATTATGAATTTGTTAAATAGAAGACACACACACACACACACACACATAATATGTTAGCCGTAATTCAATAAAAGTATTGGTCGATGATGAGCAGACACTCAAAATGTGTTTATCAGTATCAAACAATATTTATAAACTCTTCCAAATACAGTATGAATTTACATTTCCAACAAGAATAGAGACCTGAATGAATAGTAACCTAGATTTGAGTGACCTATTGCATTACTTTCATAAGAATGCTAAGGGGACAAATGCACTTCACACCACTAGACTTTTCAAAATTGCAGCGAGACTGCCTCCACCTTCAGCCCGGCATTGGCACAGCCTAATTACTTTTCTTGTAAACACTTCAAAATGCAGACTCTAATGCCATATCGTTAAGCCAAACTAGTTAAGGTCAACTTGAAAAAACTTCAACCAATCTAGTTGAGTGTGTTTCAACTCTAGCTCTAACAGGACCAAACATCTCTTATAAACAGGCCAATGCAAAATAGCAGGTAGATGCTTGTTCAATGCTGGATGAGTGCAGAATGAAGGTCACAACTCATACAAGAAGAATGTATAAATGCAACACATTAACAAGTACAAATAAAATCCAGTATCACCTCAAGGATTTCAAAGCCTTGCTCCTTTGCACATGCATAAATAGCTGCCGATTTCCCACACTGCAAAATTTCGATTTAATTTATTTTTTGATGAGCAACATAACCAAACCATTTGACATTAACCAATAAGATATGGACAAGAATAAAAATTGCTCCAGACATATTGCTCGTTACAATATCCTGTTTAACTGAAGGGCTTAAATTGTTAAAAAATTTTATTCTTCAAGGCAAAGAATTATCTACTCCCTCAAAAGTTTCCTGTGTATATTCCCGTGGTCCCATCTATTACCCTTTGACACAGTTTATGCAAAATGTTACATTTCTAGTGAGGTTCGTGCATGCTACATAACTAACTGCATCTAATTGGCAATTGGCAATGTCAGGCACGTTCTTTAAGTTATAACAAAACCCAAACAAAAATTAGTCAAAAAATATGAGGTGCTGGTGATATAGTTATTTTGGCACAAATGCGGAATTCAAAGGGGGAGTAGGGATTTGAACCTTAGAACCTCAAGTAACAACTAGGACCTTAAAACTGAGGCTTGGTTGGTTGGTTTACATAATATTTGCAATAAACGTGAACTATATGGTTTGCATTATGCATGCATGTGCAAATTAAGTGCTGATTAAACTATATACCCCAATTGGTCCTGTCACTAAAAGGACATTTTTCAGTCTGTTCTCATTATCATCACCATCTTCTGAATCAGATTCGCTTCCATAGTACTCATAATCTTCATACAGATTTCCTCCATTTAGAACTGAAGAAGCTTTGATGGGTTGGGAGGCTCTGTCATGCCAAAGACGCAACCACTCATTCATAAACCTAACTGACTCAATATTACCACACACCTGCACGATAAAATCAATAAAAAAAAATGCAGATACACGAAACATAATGTGAAATAATGCCCTTATTTGGGAAACATAGCAGCTGAAAGACAGCAAGCTAATATGGAAAATGACATATGCTGAATCACACTCACCTCCATTGCTCTTTTTGGTTGATACTTGTCTGTCCACAGGATATAGTTAGATAGATCACTCAAGCTATCATTATGATGCATTAATCTGCATGCAAGGAATACAACAAGAATATATAGACTCTCAAATAAGTTGATCCATACCATTTTGAGGATACGCTGTTTACAATAAACAATTTGGAAGCCAACCCCATCCTCAAAGAGATATGATTTTGTTTTTCTTAATATGAGAAACATGACAGTGAATAATATTTTTTACATTGATTCAGCGGAATGATACTTGAAGTGCCAACCATGCACGGAGAGGAGAGGATTGCTCCATTCATTTTAAAATGATTTTATTGAAGATATAAGGAGATTCAGAAAAGATACTTAAAAGGCCCTTGTGACAACCAATAATGGTCCAAAAAGATCGAGGATAATATATGGGTTTCACTTCCAAGTCATGGAATTACTGATATCAGTATATTCAAACCCAAAGAAAATAGTGATGACAGCAAACAATAAGTTCAAGCAAGCACAAGGACAACTTATACTGAATTTGCAACCTTTCATCAAGAATTCTGGATGTTTGTTCAGGCTCTACTTTTGCCAAATATGTGCCTTTCGTGGGAACAAAAGCTGTTTCATCTTCATTGTGATCCTATTGAGAAGTTAACGAAAACCAAGACATGCCTAGTCAATTGAGACAATACATAATAATCATTCAGAATTTTCATATAAACCAAAATTTCAAATTTATAACCTCTGATAGCTGACTGCTGGACGCCACTGATCTGCCACAGAAATCATCCTGACCAATGCTTTTACTTATCTCTTTCTTCTGCAGAAATGATGCATCAAATTGATGCGAAATGCTAGAATAGTTATCAAAAGTTAATGCCTGAGCCGAGCTCTCCATAACTGATGTGAATGTGAGACCAGGAATGCCATTAGTATCAGTGGCAAACTTATCTGAAAATCTCCACCCTCTCCAATCAAGAGCTGTACCATCATCCTGAGGAGCACAAAAAGAAAAGAAAAAAGAGCCTCTATATTTCCATTCATTTGAGAAAGTCAAACATCTGTAAATGCAGAGAGTTGACAAGACCAACTAACGCTGCCAAACCTGTATCCTCTCAAATACGTGAATGGGACCTATGTTATTGCCTCTCTCTTTCTTCCCAATTGAGCAACAGTTGCTTCCTTCTTCATTCATTCCTTGGGTTCTCTTTCCTGCTTTCCATGATGAGAAAAAAGGATGCATTTGCTTTCCATTAAATATACGTGAATTTTCCTGAGACATATGAAAACAATTATATCATTTTGTGAAGTGATCGTAACTCCAGCTTAGAAGCTGTTTAGCACTGAGATGAGTACTATGCAGACAGAAACATATTTGGCCACGTTAATTCTAAAGGTCAGAGAAGGGTTTCTTTCATAATTAAACACACTGATTATCATTGATCTACAAGGATAAGCGCAGGCAAGATGAAATGAAACAAGTGTTGTGTGTGCCAGTAAAATTATAAGGGGTAGATGGCTGGAGATAAATGCATCCATAACATGAAATTGAAAACAGATAAGCTCTTGCATTCAGCATTTTCCTATAACCCTTGTCTCTTGACCTCAGAAATATGAAAAAACACAGACACAAAGAAAAAGAAATCACACATTCAAGACAAAATGCTGCATCAATGACTGTACTTATTAAGACGCATTTGCCTGCTACCAGATAAACCTGTAGTATCGTTATTTGTGCAGATTAGCAGTTCTAGGGAAGTAGTAACCAGCCAGCGTGTCATAAACACATCAATTGCATCCTTTAGCCACTGAAGCCATAGTCTTTACCTTACCATCCTAAGATATGCTTTCACAAGTCTCTGTAGAACCCAAAAACTAAAGTTTGCCTTAAAGCAAATATATGATTCTTCTTAGCCTGTCTTCATAATTCTATTTTTTGTCTCCTTTTGTTTCTTCAAGCTTGTACACCTACCAGGATTATGTTATCAGCTTCTGTGTAAATTTTCAACCCCAACTTCCCGCAATAAAGTCACCAACGAAATGCAGAAAACAAGCGGAAAAGGCCTGTCCAAAAATAAAGCAAAAGGTTTTTTTGTCCAAAACTTACCTCAGCAGTCAACTTTGCCTCCAACCTCAGATTAGGCACTG
Source organism: Aquilaria sinensis (assembly GCA_005392925.1). NCBI lineage: Eukaryota > Viridiplantae > Streptophyta > Magnoliopsida > Malvales > Thymelaeaceae > Aquilaria > Aquilaria sinensis. Next base: position 41,436 of record SMDT01000025.1, on the reverse strand, counting down.
GAGGTGGAGTTGGACGCTCGTCCTCCGTCAGATCATTAAGACTCTTCCCATTACCCGTCACATTCTTTTTCGGTGTCACATTCACGGGGGACTTCCCTTTTCCCTGCTAAGAAGACAACTTGTTTAAGTTAACGAATTTAATTACCAACCCAAATCTACATCTTCATCCATCAGAGAGAACGCCCACCTTCTCCCCTTTCACGCAACAACTCTAAGGAACACCTTAAATTCACCTCTTAGAATTCCAATTCCAACCCCGAACTAATAAAACCATACGAATTCCTCTAAAGCCCAAACGGATCAACAAAACAATGCAGCAAAATTCACCTTCTTAGAAGCTCGTTTCTGAGGCGTTCCCTTCCCTTTGCGCTTTGTCCCCTTCTTCTTACCCTGACTCCCGCCTCGCTCCTCGTCCTCGCTATCGTTATCCTCATCACACTCTTCATCAACACACTGGACGCCGTTGGACTCGATCCCAGGCGATTTGTGAGGAAAGAGTGTTGACTGGATGAGTCTCCGACGTACGCTCCTCCGTGCCGCCGGCGTCGCTGCGACGGGATCTGTGGGGGATAATAGCTCTGAAGAATTCATGAGAAATCGAATTGGATTCAGCTAGGGTTTAGTGATTGAGGAATTTGCTAATGGGGCTGGAGGATTTAGGGTTTAGCCTTTGGTCGGTAAAACCGAACTTGATCTGGCCTATGGAGAGAAAATTGGAGGGAAATAGGACATGTTTCCCTCCGGTTCTGTCCTACTGAACGTAGGATTCTAGTGAAAAAAGCTAGTCTCACAGTCACAGGCGCTTTCACTTTTTTCTTTTTTTCGTTTTTTTTTTAAATCAGGAATTGTATTTAAACGGAAAAACTGAAAATTATTTAATTTCGGGATTTGTTTCCTCTCGGTCCCGGGACCTTTAGATTTCCGGCTCCCGCCTTATTTTTAACGTACAATTATTAGAAAAAGCGTTCATTCCCGCGTTAGGAGAGGGAATGGGACAGATTTATTTTATTATTATTATTTTTTATCACTTGAAATCTAATATATATTCTAAAAATAAGATATATTTTAGGATAAAAATGATTTTTCACTTAACAAACACAATATAGTATTAATACGTGATAAATTTGCCATTTTAGGTAAAAAAATTTAATATTCTTTACTTTAATTTTTGGGTTGTGCCCTTGGACCAATTTATCCTCCAATTATATAGAAAGAAACGGAACATTTGAAGCTTTAAAATGAAGCTGACAAGTCAATGCCATTTTTTTTTCTTAATTTTAAATGCTACATCAATCTTTATCATTTTTTATTTTCACCTAACCCTCGCCTAAATCCCCAAATTTCTTGTTGATTTTGACCAACAAACCTTCACATAAATCAATCTTCTCTTCCATCTTTTTCAACTTTAAGCTAAATCAAATAGAGGGTTCCACTTTTGATTCAAATATATGTGATTTTTTTTTATGGAAGCGAGTTTTTTCCTGGGGAGATATTTTTTTGTAGTCTTGAGGGAGCTGGGTTTTGCTACAAACGAAAATTGGTGCCATAAGGGCGTTTGTGGCAATGGCATGTGGACTATAACCATAGCCCTAGCCTTCATCACTATGTACCCATACCCCACCATCATCGTTACCGACACTGGCCATTGTTTCCTATTCATTCAGTCAATCGCCAACGTGCCCAACATGTAGTGTGACACTTGCAAATCAAGTTCTACATTAGAATTCTGGTTTCTTTTTCATGGTTTTCATTTGTATCTTAAGTTGTTGCTTATTTGGCTGGTTCAATATTATGTAGAGAAGATTGAGAAGCAAATAACAAAGGATTGGGTGTGAGAGAATTCATTGACATCAGATTGTTATGATCACACTTGCTTTTTCGGTATCTTTCCTCCCTCCATACAAACTGATGTATAAACAAAAAAAACATGATTGGAATAAATTGATTATAGATAAGGGAGACATACTAGTAGATGTTAATTTTGAGTTTGGTGTTCTCTTTTCTTCTGAAATTCTATTTTAGAGTTCTTCTTAATAGTTTTGTTTTTTAATTTTCAATGAAGCATGAAGAAAGTAGCCTTGGAGTTTAATGCACAAAGCTCTTCTTTTCAACAATCACAAGTAGGTGTGTGAACCGTGCTGTTTTTTTTTCCTTTACCTTTTGGATTAGTAAATTTTTCCCACACCTAACTATTTGGTTAAGGCTTTTCACACTGTTGCTTAGTTGAGATTCTCTTGAACAAATGTTTGTTGCTTCAAGTCTAGGTGTTTCAGTGCTCATGTGTACGTAGTACCTTTTCTATTTTCCATTAGGTGCCTTGGATCAATGAGATGTCAATGACTCAATAACATGTAGGATGTTCATCATTATTCTTCTTTTTCAGAAATGTTAAGAGGCAGAAAGTCTTCCTCAAGTTCTTCCATAGGTTAAATTTGTCAAAGGTAGGGGCAATCACAGCTGATTATGCAAGCAAACCAGGCATTTGCCCCAATTTCTTTGGTTTGAGTGGCTAGTAGAACCTCATGAATATAAAGTTTGTTATTTATTACTATTGATTTCAGATAAGTTTTTGAAAATTAGGTGTTGTTTGGTTATGCATTTTTGTTTATTTTTGTATTTTTATTTCATTTACAAATAAAATATAAAGTGATTTTGGTATATTGTTTTTGTTTCCTATTTTAATAACTATGAAAGTTATAGTTCCACTGTTGTTGAATCAAACTTTCACAACCAAATATGCATTTCTTTTACTAATGAAACTTGGCTGTCATTTTTGTTTGATTTAAATCATGAATTGATTTTACATGATTGGAGACTCTACATGTGCAATGTCAGGTTCAACTATAAAGTTAGCCGACATTAGATGCCATGTCAGAATTTTTGTTGGACAAGTGGTAAGACATCCAAATTAGAATTAACAGATTGGATGTTAGGAAAGTTATAGGATTTCAATCGAAACTTAGAAGGCTTTAGGACTAAAATAAAAAAGGTAGAATGGTTTTAGGATTGAATATGACTTTGCCCACATTTGATTTGTGCAAATTTCCATAATTTTCTTTGTTTATTAAAAGTAGATCCGAATTTGATTTAGGGATTTAAAAACGATATATTTCCATTTTTAGTTAACAATCACTTTTTTTTAGTTAGCATATAAGTTTTGTAAATCTTTGGTCAGCACATAAAGTACTACTTCTCTCATAAGGGGAAAGTGTATTTTGGTCTACAAAATTTCCAACACCTAATGCAATCGATTCACCCTTTAATATCATCAAAATTGTTCAAAAAACAAAAACAACAACTCATGACACAAACTATAGTAAGGTAAAATGTTAAAAAGATTAACACTATTAGCTAATTTAAAAGAATAAAATTATTATCATGCCTATATAAAATGGAAACCATGTGCATTCGTTCACGCAAAATACGAAAAGAATATATTTGAAAAATTACCCTTTAAATTGATTAACATATTTAAATTTTAACTCAATCAACATTTAATTCTAATGTCAAATATATCATTTTATGTTACCAAATCTCTCTCTCTCTCTCTCTCTCTCTCTCTCTCTCTCTCTCTCTCTCTCTCTCTCTCTTTATATATATATATATATAAACCATCATATTTTAAGGTAAAATGGACATTTCATGTAATAGGTATGATACAAAATTGACACGTTACAAATTTGCCAATTTATGTAAGAATGTAAGAATTACCAATTTTCCAAGACTAACCCTAAAGTAAATCTTGGTATTATGAAAGGTATTTTTTTTTCTTCATTTGGGTGCACTAATGGAACGTTTTCAATTACTTGGGGAAGTATTGGAAGGTCATTTTTTTAATCAAGTCAACATCTTTAATACAAATAATCATTTTTTGATTTGATTTATTCAAATATCCATACTTTCCTTTTTTTATTAAAAATATCTCCCGATTTGATTTTTTTTCTTTTTCTAGCCAGAACTATTTAGGTGTTTAAAATTGACATATTTTTGTTTTGAACCCTCGCCCTTTCCTAACTCCTAATCTCTTAAACTTATTGTGTAGATAATTCTGTGTACAAAAAAAAAAATGATACATTTCCATTTTTTTAGTTAACATTCACTTCTTAATTTTTAGTTAGTATATACGCTTTGTAAATCTTTGGTAAAAACTTGAGTACTATTTTCTCCAACGGGAAAGTTTACTTTGATCCAAAAAATTTATAACACCTCATATAATTAATTCCCCCCCCCCCCCTCCACACACGTACAAACACATAAAGTAGGATAAACTTTAGGGTGAAATAAACATTTTATATATAAGTTTTTTCCTCAATCATCCACACACACACATGGTCAACAAATTAAGTGAAAATGCATTCGAAAATGTCATATAAGTTGCAAATATTCTAATTATTATAGCCAAAGTCAGTGGCACATTATATTTATCTTTATAAATGATAAAATTACCTTCACTTTTAGAATAATATTTCTATAACAATTAAATATATATACTTCTTTGAAGTTCAATCTTCTCATGACAATGTCAGGTATGTAAACTAGTTTATTACACTTAAGGGTGTTAGAGATTACTATTGGAAAATTAAGAGGTGAAATGTTTACTACTCAAGATTTGGAGGGCTCGAAGTGCAACTGAACCACTTCTGAATTTACTTTGATATTGGACTACAACCAGAAGAAACATCATCTGTTGTTCAATAAACATGAAATATAGCATTTCCAGAAGAAACATTATCCAACTAACTACTGCTCCTGAGTCCTCAATGATCAGAGCTCCCATCGGCCCGCCTTTTGTGCGCAACACTAGAAGGGGGAAATTTATACTGAACATCCAAAGTTTTCATGGTTCAAAGATTCATCTTTAAGCAGCTACAAAGATAAAAATGTCTATGGGCTACTCAAACTCCATCTGCTTTCAACTATGTTGACCGCAATTTGGAGTAGAAGGCTCTAAATAAATGATTCCCTCTCATCTTCCTGTTTCCTGAAACATAATCACAAAATTTACCTGACCACACTAAACAATTATCTACCAGAAAAATGCAGCATCCGCCCAACAGCAGCCTCCTCTAAAAAACCCTTCAGATTACCCCCGAGCTAAAGACATATAGGTCCATCAATGTCTTGTAATGTCCCTTTTCAATCTCTTCTTCTTTCACCCCATGCAGGAGGAGGGTTTCAATGATAATATCTTCCCAATCGATGTCATTGGCTCCTTTTCTCTTCCGCTTCTTCCCATGCGACACATATTCTATGATTTCAGAACAGCCATCATCATCAGCAAATGTACTCGATGGATGCATAATCTTATTAATGCGTGCCTTTGCAGTGTTTATCTTTCTTCGTCGCCTCTCCTCAGCAATAAGGCCAGCAACAAAAGACGGAGGCATTGCACTCATTCCTACATCTTTCTCCAAAATATGTTTGACAAGAAGCTTTTTACTCAGGTCTGACTTGCCACTCCACCAATCAGTATAATCAACAAGGTCCAATCTGGTACAACTTTCGTTGCCCTGATCATTTTCACCATGTTCCAGCAACTCATCATGGTCCTCCTCGTGTGAGCACTCTGCATATCCCGCAGACAAGCATTCGCTTGAATGCATAAGCTTATCTGTATCACCAGAGTCCATCAAATCCCCTTCTCTGAAATTACTGTCATCCCTAGAACCATCATTTATGCTCAAACATTCATTAACAGCACCGCCTGAATCCTTCCTACAACTTTCCAACATAAGCTTCCTCATTCCATGCTTCTGCATCGATTTCCTCTCAATATATTGTATGATAAAGGGAGCATGCCTCACCACATTCTTAACTGTCACATCCTTCCCCCACGGCAACACTTGGGCCACATTCACAAGGGCCTCCAGTAGCTCCTTATACCTCAACTTGCTCGTACCCACCTTCGCTCGAACCTCCTTGGCTACATTCTCAATCTTAACACCCTTCACTTCATTCAGCTGCGCCACAAGCACAATCACTGCAGCCACCAACGGCAATGGCCGCCTTCCTGTGGACAAAAACCACTTCACTGTACAATTCACCAAGAAAATCCCTTGTTTCTTCATTCTATCCTTTACATCATCATCCACCTGACTCAAACTTGGCAGTCGACTAATCTCTCTCTCCACCAAGATGGCCATACTACACTCAGGTAAATCCAAGTTCAAGAAACCAGCAACACGTGAAATCATCCGACCGAGTTCATAAACATCACAGGGAACAGCCTCTGCAATCTCCTCCATTGGCAAGAATTTATTGCCCTTCCTCATGATAACATAAACACAAGCCCCAATCAGAACGTGGAACCATTCACCGAGACCGAACTCGCCCTCTGTGACATCATCAACCATGGATGTTACCTCGTTCTCCAAGTGGGTCAACTCCAAAGCTTCTGTAAATTCGCGGATTAATCTCTTGGCCTCAATAAGTTTCTTGTCTTTGTAGCTATAGTAAGATCCCGTTCCAGCATGGCCAATGTATATGTTGGTCCCTGTCGGGCCGTTGATACCACCGATCTGGGCGTCGAAGTTTTCGAATTCCAGGAGGAGGTGGCAATTGGAACAGAAGAGGTTACCCGTCTGGTCATCACGGAACGTGGATCGACTCCCACATTTACAGGGCATCGTTTTCTGTATTAGGAATTAGTATCAATCCCTTCTCTAATCTGCTCGAGGAGAAAATCTTACAGGCTGAGAGAACTTCATGAAACATAACAAATGGGGCAACTTTAAGTGTTATTTGGAGCCCGAAACATGTGCTAAGCAAAATCTTGCTAAAATTCAAACCAGACCCACCATAACTCTGACCCTAAAAACCGAATTTAAGTACAGAAATTTGATTGGGAGGGAGAATACCGTCGGTGATTGCTCACAAGTGGCCACTTCGCAGGCGGCGGCGGAAAATGGGGGCTACGCTAAGTATGGGGGCGAACTTGATATCTGAACCGACTTCGCCGCCCATACTTATTGCCCTTCCTCAAACTCTTTTGCGACGCCGAAGGCGGCGAGCATGGAAGCTACGGCGTTGAAGTTGCGGCCCTTGATCGATTATAGGGACCTCGCCTTTGGGTGCTCTGGAGATAATTTCACTAGGTTTTGATTGTCATTTCGGTCCCTAACGCTGCCGTAACTTCAGGGACAGGTGCGCCGTTACTGAGGTTACTCACTTGCCCGCACGTGACTAACAGTGGCTGAGATGTACTCAAGCGTCCCAGCGAGCTCTGGATGAGGGGTGTAAAATCTCAATTTAAACATTAGAATTTTGTGATCTTACGATTTGAAATAAAATAAATAATTTAATTAGATTCTATGATTATAATTAATTATTTTGATCCGATTTTACAATTACGATTCACAGAAAGTAAAAAATAATTTAATGTAAGATATCAATTTTGACAACCTTACAAGAGATTATTTGTATCGATAAAATGTTTTTAGAGGCTATATGTTTGTTTTTATTGAGTATTAGGGCTAATGATGGACTTACTAGTTTTGTTGTCTTAGCCAATGACACCATTTATCATTAGTATCAATGATTAGCGTTGAATTTTGAAGAAGCTATTTAAGAGTAGTTTTTAACTTTTAGTTTCAGCGGTTTATCTCTACCATTAATAACTTATTAAAAATTCTAACACTAATCACAAAAACTGTTCCTAAAATGGGGCAAATATTTTCACCCAAAAACTTACTTTGACACAACTTTAGAATTGTGCGTCCCGCAGACAAAATCACGCTTCTACCTTTATTGGAACTAATTAATAGCAAAAAGTACAAAATTTCTCACTGTAGTTTGTTTCCTGGACTATATTGGTCACTTTTAATAAACTATAGTAACTTTGTATAATTTTTCATTTTTCATTTTTTTGTGCTCCAACCACTACATTGGTCACTGCCAGACCCACCATTGGGTGACGAAGGTGCTACGGGAGGAGGTAGCATTGTACATCACTATTTGTTACAGAACAATTGCTATATGTGGAATGTGGTGATAAAAAACATATCAATATTGGATGAGTGATTTTCATTTAATTGAAATTTGGACTAGTTCTAGCATCGGAATAAGGTGACTAAAGTGAATATTGTTTCTTGAAGAAACAGTGGCTGATCAGGTGATTGATGATTGTGGTTGTCTCACAAAAAAAATAAAAAAGGGGAAATTATACAAAGTTTTTAAAGTTTTATTAAAAGTTACATAAGTACCCAAAGATTTTAAAACCAACAACTACCTGCATTTGCTGTTAGATTTTTAAATGATTAATAGCATACTGGTCCTAAATTGTAACATTAATTGCCAATCTGGTCCCAAACTATAACTTTAATGGCTATATCAGAACTAGATAAAACTATATGGAGCAATCCGGTCCATGAGACAAAATATAGTGGGAAATTTGGTACTTTTCCATTCAATTTGAATATATCTACATCCTTATTTATATATCATGTTCATACATATTTATTATCTGATTGTGCATATCATTATTGTATGAATTAATCAAATTTTTTCTTTTTTATTTTTTTTAAACTTAATTTTTATTTCATTTACGAAAATATAAATTTATGCATGAATTGTATGAAAATATTAATAATATATTCAAATAAATATAAATATATATACATTTAAGATAGATTATGTATGTATAAGTTATGAAATAATGTGTATAAAAGTATCTAAAACATTGAAGTTACACATACAATTGAGTACATTAGCAACAATTTTCGGATTTCATTTGTGTATAGGTTTCCCAATAATTATACATTTCTCTCACTGTTTTTTCTAATTATATCTCTCACTTTTGTTTTTGTATATTGGATCGATACAAATTTGTCATTTGATTTGTACATATTGGTGAGCAGTGGGCCCCAACCTAGCTCGGCCGGCCCTACTTGACTGGGCTAGAGCTTGTATCTTTTTCTTTAAAAAAAATTGTTTGATTAACTTTGAATTACTGTGTTTTTGTGGAAAAAAAGAAACACGACCACCAAGTGCAACTTTTGTTAATTTAAAAGCCAAATGACATTTACAATTGTTTGAAATGTGCCTCATAGGAGAAAATGACAAAATGTTCAAAAAATAATTGGAAATTAAAACCTAAGATTTGTACTTAACGACATATTTAGATCAAATACAAACTAAGAGCAAAAAGAAGAAAGAAAAAAAATCAAGTCTCATCACAAGACATCACCTCTTATCGGAGCTTTTTTGGTCTCGCGTTTAGATTGCAGCAAGACTCCAATCTCGGGTGCATATGTAGACTTCAATTGTCATTGGCATTAACCTTGCCCATTTTTTTGATATTACTCATTTACTTACTCTGAAAAGCTACCTTGAAAGCCATGGTTGAGACTGGAACTGTTAGATACTCCTGAGTGATGGACAATATAGGAAACCTTTACCTTTTTTTGTCTCCATCACTCAAATATTTCAACATCGCTTAGCTCAAACAATGCGTTAAGGTAGTCATCCACTTTAGCCAAATCTGAAGCAGTTGGTCGGGGATGTTTTAGCATTTGGAAGGTGGGATTGAACCCTGATGTGATAAATGTTCTAGGGCCTACCGTTTGAGGAATTTCAAAATTTCCCTTATCTGAATGCCATTCATAATACAACTTATACATCAACCAAATTTGAAGTAGTCGGCTAGGAATGTTTCAGCATTTGGAAGGTGGTACTGAACCTTAATATGGTAGATGTTCTAGGACCTACCGTTTGAAGAGCTTCAAATCTTACCTTAATTGAATGCCGCTCACAATACAACTTATACAAAGCTCGCAAATAGTTGTTAACAATAACATACATAGCTAAAACATTAACATGATTTCAAAAACTCATCATCTTTAAGCTAATGTAAAGTAAAAGTAATGTTTACTAAATGCAGCAAAACCTGATGGATAATGGGGTAGTAAACACTAGATAAAACTTTGGTTGCCTTGTAAAAAAATTTTAGCAAGTCATATGCTTTGAAACATTTTTTCCACAATTCTGTTGTGAGAAATTCACAATTCAGCTTTATGTTTAAGAAAAAAGACAATAAATTTGCAAATGGATATACATCCATCAACGTCAAATAGATTGAGTTTCACAGGAGTGGACTAGGTTTGAAAGGATAACTCGAGACTTAATAACTGACCTAAACCCGATTTAAAAATATTGAGTTTGAGTCGGTTTTGAGAAAGAAATGTGTGTATTTTAACCCAACCTGCCCCCGATTTTATGTTGCTAAAGTCAATTTAGGGTCCCTATAAACCCCGACAAAAATTGAATTCATTTAAAGTAGAGGATGTGGGAGAGACACTATTGTGAGTGTGAGATTATAAACATTAGGGGTTAAGTGATGAAGGATGAACAAGGAATTTAAGAGTGTAATTTTGAAAGGGTTTTTTTTTTTTTATCAACCTTAGCCATCTCACTCTCTTTTCTTCATATTTCTCGCATCTCGTGCCCGGTGTTTCTCTAATTTCTTCCACATTTCTTCCTTGCCTCACTCACCTTTTTGCATAGTTATTCATCTTGCCTTCATCATCACAGCGTCCTCCCTGTCATCTCGTCATCCTTCTCGTTCACACAATGTCATCCTTCTCATCCATACTGTGTCACCCCAACTTAGCCTTACCATTTGCGCCGTGCCATCCCGGCATCTCCTCCTTACGTCGCTCAACTATTTTGTTTGTAGTTCATCATCCTCTCCTCGGCATCTGACCCTTAAAATCGCCTATCTGGCCTTTTGTTTTCTCTATTTACTCTATTTTTGTTGTTGTTTCAGAAGCTGGGAAAGAAGAATTAGGTTAACTTGATTTTGGGTTGAATTGAATTCTGCACATAATCTGGTTGGTTTTAGGTTACATAAGAAAGAAAAAAGTAGTCATAATTCGAGTTAAGTTTAACCTAAACTTGACATTGTTTACTCGACTTTCACATCTATGTTAGAGAATCCAATTTAAAATGTTTACAACAAAAATCCTTTCTATTTTTAAAACAATTCTTTTTGAACTCACGCTATTCTTTGGGCTTTGATTTAAAATATTGCAATGAATTTTCAATAGGAACAACTTTAATTTGCAAAACTTCCAACCTCTTTTGAATACACGAGTTTAAAATATGGCACATGTATCTTACATGAAACAAGACATCTTCTGGAGGTGGTTTCAATTGTTGGCTCCAAAGCTGAGCGATAATATCATTGTTTGAGGCATTATCAAATGAAATGCATAAACTTTATTCGCACAAAACTATTGACATAGTTTTTAAGATGTAATTGTAGATATGAAAACTAATATAATTAGATTCTATGCATCTAAATAAGAGAATTTTTTTCTACATCACCGAATAATCATTGATCTAGTGAGCAGTTACACAATAAAATGAATGTCCTATACAAGATGTCCATATATCATTAGTGAATATCACACAATGATCTAGACTTGAAAAATGTGTTTTGTAAGTTAGATTTTCCAGCTTCAAATAATTTAAAACTCTTCTTTATAATAGTACTTGTAGATACTTTTTTTAAATGCAAGATTCGATTATAATCTAATCCAAGATTCTAAATGAGGATCATTTGTTTGTGAAAACGGTTTCTCAGTAAGCATTATCCAATTAATTATACTTTTTCTACAAGATTGTCGTTTAAATCTAGAAATACTTGATCCATTGGCAATGCTACCAAGTTGTATTTGTCCATTGAAACTAGTGGATAGGGATAGAGATTGGTATGGTGATTCTCCATATGACACCTGAGAGTTCCCATGCTGGAGTTTTTTTTGTTTGTCAATTTCTTGTTGCAATGTTTTGCACTTCCCGTACCTCGATTCTTTTTCCCAAACGAGGTCGAAATACTCCAACACCCATACAATTAGCCTCAAGGATTTACCTTGTATTTGTGGATCCTCGGCCTCACAATGATGGCTCATCGACATCAGTTAGGTCTTGTCCCCTCTAGCAATAGTTGCGGCTGAGGTTGCCTTCACCTCTTTATCATCATCGTCGGATGGTTGACCGTCAAGCCCTAACTCATAATTTGACATGTCGATTTGGTCATCATCGTCCACATCTTGGATGTGGACCACTTAATCCCCCTCCCCCTGTGCCAGGATTGGTGACAAAACTAGTCTCTAAGGTCGGTGGTGCAGGATAAGGAGCTTTCCACAGCCTTGTTAGTGGCTTTACCCTTTTCTCTTTATGCCATTAGTAAGAGCATAATAGTAGAGATAAAGAAGTGATTTGGAAGAGATTAATAAAAGATTAGTAAAAATGCTTAGGAGCTTGAACAAACTAACAGAGAATGCAATAGAGGAAGAAAAGAGATTGCATTTGTTGGTGTGAAGAAGTGTGACAACTGAGCCTTTTGATTTATAGGGGAGGCCATATTTTTTTGACAAAAAATTTAGTTGTTTCTAGATATTAGAATGAGTAAAATGGAAATTTAGGGTCAAAATGTCAGCTATTTTCTAGAAATTTGAAAAGGGAGCTATTGGAGGTGCAACAGCTAGCCCAGCCCGAGACTAGAGTGCCTGGGCCTATCCATGCCTAGGCATGGACTGGGATGTGGGCTAGCCCTTGCTGAGCCCCTTTTGTCACACCTCCCTACTCTAGGCCCATGAACGGCCCAAAAAAATCCATGCCTTCTCTCAAGTTGGGCCGGATTTGACCCCATGTTAGGTCCAAGCTTGGCTGGGTCAGCCCTGCCCAATGAACACCTATATTTGTACATACCTTTGATTTTGGTGAGAAGTGCGTTTTAACGCATTCACATTTATTTTTAGGATAAAGGGCTTAACTCATTTATATAATTGAATATATCAGCAACAATTTTGTAATCTCATTTGTACACATGTTAACATGATTTGTACAAATCATTCATTTTCTTTGTACATTGAATTCATGCATATTTATCATATGATTTATATATACTTCCAATTTAGAAGAAAAATAAGATTTGACACATTCATATTTATTTTATACTATAAAGGATATCATTAGAGTGTGTGTGTTAGTGTTTAAAGGGTGTGATGCATATTAAACTTAATCCGTATATTGCCAGTGCTGGTGTTAAAGCAAATCAAATTGAATATTTTCATGTTCTTTAGAAAAATCAAATTAAGACAACAAAAGAGAATAAAATTCACTGTATTTGTGTCAAGCAAATAGTGTTATAAACAGGAACTATCCATTTTGTGTTTCTATTAGAAAGTCCGGACTCCGTAGAGAATTTCAATTTGTATGCATATCGCCTCGTTCCATCTGATATATTGGTTTGTTCTTCAACTGCACAGAATTGCTAGTCAAATGAGGGTGCCCCCACTAAGGTTCTGGAATGGTTTCATCAGATGTTTAATATGGTCTCCTCGTAGCCATCTGGGCCTGTAATTAAAACTTAAAAGTTCAATGTAGTTCCCAAATGCTAGCTCAGCTGCTGTGGAACATGGCCGGGGTTTGACTGCCCCTCCTTCTCTTGTCCTATAAAATGTCATTCAGTTTAGTTCAGTGCCTTCTAGGTTCCGAACGAGGCCGCATTCCCTTCCTTAAATATTGCAATAATATCTCCTTCAAACCATATACTCATGTACCTGATTCTACGTATAAGAAGAGGGTTTAATGTACGATTGAGAACAGATTTTGTTTAGGTATGAGTTATGACACGTCCGTCAACCAAAATTTAAAATGCTCGCTGCTCATCCTGGACGTTAATGGTTGGAATAAGAGACCTACCCGGGACGTAGTCTTACTTACCAGGTTGCTGCCCCTTTAAAAGCTAATTTGTATCACCAAAAAACAAAGGAAAACCATGGATACTATTTTTAGTTCACTATGGCACACTCAACTGATGTTTAATATTTTGTTCCAGTGCTTCTCTGCCGGTACATGACACATTATAAAACCAAGGCCAGAACAAATACAAAACAGAAACAGTAGGTTCCCACTCAAGAAACAAGTAAAACTCTGGATCGCTGCTATTTTGGAACTTCCAAAAAAGAGATCGTACCATGTTAAGCGCAGTGCACAAAACTTAGGACCAAAGACCTGCAGCATGGGTTGATAGGAAGTGTGTCTGGAACTCCAGCTTGTGCATTCAAGGTTTCATGACAATGGCAAGACTCCGCTTAAGAATTCTCAGACGGCCTGGAATTTGCTTCTGATGGGGTGACCATGTCTTGGAAGGCATCCATGTCAATTGTCATATCATCATTAACATCAGCCTCCTCTACCTCTGTCATTATCTCATCCCTGTCTCCCGCCATAGGTTCAACCCCATTTGGTACTGAATCAGGTTGTAATTGTTGTTGGTCATGAGCCTCAGTTGGTTTCTCTGAGCTCGACACAATTGCTTTGGGATAGGGCTCCTTGCATCTTGTCAACGTTGAAGTCACCAACAGATTCTGCAAGAAAGTAAAAAAGTATATGTCTTTATACCAGAAATAGGGAAAATGAGTGACAAAAAAACACACTAACTTGAGATAGAGGAATTGTTTTCGTTGACTTTGATCTTGAGAACTGTCATTCTCAGAACATAGACACACAGCAGGCAGGAAACAGCATAGTAACATATGACAGGCAAAATGTAATTGGTCAGTCAAATACGATAAAATTCTGGCTGCTTGCCGCACTTATATGGGACAAAGTAAAGTGTTGGAATTAACAAATCAAGGCTATCAACCATGATGGTTCTCCAGTGGAAAAATGGGAAAAATTTAGCAAGGACTACTATTAAACAAGATGGTTAGTTCCTTTTTTACAACAAGGATGTTTGTATCACTGTCCTAACATACAGCTCCTCCAATATACTCCAGTATAAAAAGTGAAATATGAAGTCAAGGATGAAGCCCAAAAAAGCTAGTAAATATTAATGTTCCCGTATTCATCTTGTATCCCTTAATCCTCTGTGACCATGTTTACATTTCCAAACTCACCTTTTCTAATGCCAGGGCAAGCTTTGAGATGTTTGGATACATGTTTCTAGCATCCAGCAGGATCTGCTCCAAATCAGAAAACAATTCTAAGATGGGAGAAAACTGATGTTTATGTGAAGTATCAAATCAAACAGTAGCACAATCAGTAGAGAGCTGTGTCACTAAAGTTGTCCAAAAACAAAGAAGAAATGAGAAACATGAACTATTCACCTCACAGATTCTTTGTAGGGTGAATGGTGGCCCATCTATAAAATTATGAAGCTCTGCAATGCAGGAAATGTAATACATTATAGGAATCTACTCTGGACCAATAACTAAACCAGGTCAGATCAGCTTAAGATGTCCTAGTCCAGGCAAAGTAGAATATGAGAGCCCATTCATTTTATAACACTGTCTTTATTCCTTTTCCCACATTTTATTTATTAACTTCCATCAACGACATGTAATCAGCATATAGTTCTGGAACATACCTTCATCTAACCGCTTAACCAGCTCTGGATAAGTCTCTCCCATTGATGCATTTTGCTGTTCAGTAGTCATTTTTGCCTCAGGATACTCAGACAAAACCTTAGAAGCACATAAAATGAGAGGTAAGGATCATTATCACCATACTGACAACCAACTCACATCATTAGCACTCCAAGTATAGAGGAATAACTAGACTAACATGGTCATGCTATGTCGGTTCCAAACTGACCTTTGGCTATCACAATCAAATGGAGAAAATTGATGGAAATGGGACCTTCGTCGCTGCATGTTGGAACACCAGACTGAGGGTTCATGAAATATGTCTCAGCCCTAAATGTAGTGTGTAGACCTATCCTTGACAACAACTTTTCTCGCTATTAAAATGATAAATTTTCCATCAGAAAGGAGGAGCTTCATCAAGGAAAACAGCCAGCTGAAACAGGGCCACTAGACTAAAGATTCTTGTCCTTAAATTTAGCATGGCATATTGAATGACTAGGTCATAAAATAAATTTTATGCACTTGACACTGGGACAGCATCATTATCCTCAAACAACTTGGAAAATGAAAGGAAAAATATTGGTGAGTCAAATATGTCTTCTGCCTCAACTTTCAGCAACAAGTTTTTATGCTGCTCAGTGGTGCAACACAAATGGTACACCTGACACATCAGAGGCTGAGACACTTCAAAGCCAATAAATTAAAGAACATCTAGTTGAAGACTCGAAGCATCAGTTAAGGCTGAAAACTGGTGTCTTGTACACCATGACCCCTCAAATAAGCCATAAACCTTAATAAAGCTCCTACGTCTGCTAAGTCCTGTTTAAAAACATGAACTTACGTTCCTTTTCCACTACATTACATAGAAATGAAAGAAAAATGTATTGCACCACTGAAACCATGAGAAATTATTCTACAGAACTTATACCTGCTTTAGCTGAAAAGACAGCATGCTCTTCAGCTTTTCCCAATCATGCCTGCAACATAAAATTCAATAACATTCTCGTAAGTCATCAGCAGGTAGTATGAACCAGCTAACTAACAGTCTCAAGTCATCATTTTGATTGATTGATTTGGAAAGACAGCCAATTTGGCATAGCCAGTCCCAAGCCAAAAGATGGTTTTGCAACAGGCAGACAGGCATGGAAGAACAAATAGTTATATGGAACTATTTGCTTTAGCATAGAGTTTTCTGTAATGCCTCATTCAATTTTTTGGGCCCCTAGGAGGGAGAGGAATGAGGAGGTTAGTGATGGCAAAGAGATGCCTTTGGTTATTTTAAAACAAAAGTGGCTACATAATCTAGTTTTTTGGTTTAACTTTGCTGAGAACAGTGCTCTTAACTTTGCTGAGAGTTTAGATTTTCATTTTTGTGGATAACATGCCGGCATTTTTTGATTCCTTGGAAATGGAGCTTATTTTATAAAAGAAAAAGGGGAAATCTTTTGCATACCAAAAGTTTCCTGTCGATGCAATAACTTCTAGTATGCCTCTAATATCTTCCTCAAGAATTTCAGGCTTGGATTCTGTATCACTACAATCAAGAGGGAGTAAAGAAGCTTATAGAAACAATATTTGGTTACAGCATCAGGCATAACAGAGAATCACGTATCACAAAAACAGAAAATGACACAAAAAGTAGCCAACTTAGAGGAAAAAAATTCAAGAAATACCTGAAACAGGAAGAGTGCAGCCCAAACCCCAATCCAATCCCGGAATTTCACCCAAATTAACAGAAACTGAAAATATGAATTCTAATTTGGTATGAATTATCAAACATGGCTTCGATTGAAAATAAACTGAGTCAATTTGTCCAAAACTAAAATAAAAATTTTGAGGAAACATTGGATGTCTAATCATGCACCCATTTATAAAATAATCAAAATCAACCCAAAAGCAAAACCTGTGAATTAGAACCTGGAAAAAATCTAACTTATCCCAAAATTGTCACACAAAGAGTCCTGACTCTTGAATGCAATAAACGATGTCTAAAGTAATTTTAACCAAAGTCATCGACATTTAATTCAACCAGAATCTCATTTACTAGACTTCAGATTAACCCACTCTGCTTAAAAAATAAAGTTAAAGTTCACCAGAAAAATAAAAACAGATTCAATTAAAAGGCAAGCTCGTACTTAGACTCTAAAAAAAGAGAGATCCTTTTTAACAATTTCTAACCAAATAAGTAGAGATAATCTTCTACGCTACATTGTTTTTCTATGAAATAAAAAATTGCTTTAAGTCAAATTTAATAAGCAAGTCTCCAACCAACAACTTCCTGGCGAAGGCAAAGCTTAACAAGCAAAATGTGTTTTTTGGTGTGTGTGGGTCTGTGTTTGTGTGTCTGCATGGCATACCTGTTGCAAAGTAAAAGATGAAAACTTAGAGAAAATTCAAAAACATGTTGTGTGTGTTTGTGCATAACATGCATGCTGCAAAACAATAGAGGAGAAGTTTGAGAAAAGACCAACTGTGCTTTCTTTTAGAATGACAACTGAACCACTCCCACATGAATTCACCATCAAAGTATCAATCGAGCTATAATTCAACTCACAATCTCATACTGGAAATAAGCATAAGCTGCTGGATTTGCTTCTGATCATCAACTTACGTGCATATTCAAAATCAGCCTTTAGTACCTTAAATCCATCACCAAATTCAGATTACCAAGTCCTTGTTTGCTAATGTCCCAATTCCAAGTGACAAACTCTTATCTTATAACTTAATACCATTGTCTCGTTCTGCTTAGAGACTATAAAAGCTCAAGTCAAATTGAAGTGCTGAGCAGCATACTTGATGACTTGTGTGAAAGTTCAAAGAACACAACAAAATAAGCCGCTTACAATCGCAATCTCATAAAGCACTCAGGCTTTTAAGAATACCATTTTCATAATACTCACACCTATACCTCCCATCACTAAAAACCAACACAAGGAGAAAGATAACGTAGTACTGGCTCTATAAAAACAAATGAGACGAACTCTGAGCGCTAATACCTATTGTTTAGGACAACAAGATCGGCATTATCATGGGCTTGCTCCACTGTATTGGAAGAAATAGTTGTCGACTGCTCTACATTCTCACTCGAGGCAGTCTCCATTCAAATCCCAACACCTGAAATTGAGAAAACGCAAAGGATACTTAATAAGTCCACTGATTAGCCTAAAAAAAGGTACCCTATTTGCACGACGACATCAAAAGCAGAGAAGAACAAGTTCAGAGGAGCGGACGAAGCCCGAAATTTCAGGACTCCGGGTCCGGGTGGGGTCAAGAGACGGAATAGACGGTCGTAAGTGGAAGACGCGTGGGGAAGGAAGGAGCGCAAGTACCTGATGAAGTACAAACAGATACCGATTTATTGGAGTTCCAGGAGGCCGCCGCGAACGGAGAGGCTGCCGGCGATCTGGAAGTCCACTGAGAAAAGTAGTGAAACGAAGCTGCATCTCCAGAAAGAAATCAACAGCGGCGAGCGCGCAACGCGACAAGGCCCACAACGAAATGGAGACTGTCCATAGCTTGCTTAAGATGGGCCGGTGGCCCAGCCATTCAAAATTGTTGTTGGTTTTCTATTTTTAAATGTTTTTCTTTTTCATTTTGACGTCTCTTTACATTTGGTAATTTTTTTTTCATTTGATTGTCTAAAAAGATAAATTATTTCATTTGAAATATAATAATTTGGAATATTTTTCACTTAAACGAAAAATGATAAAAAAATTAAAAATATTTTATAAATTAATCTTTTTGTGCAGACAAAATCATATTACAAGATTTCAAGATTAAATGAGAGACAAAATTGCATTGGTATGGACTTCAGAAACTCCTCCAAGTCTCCAACAGCTTTAAAACTCCTGTCTTGGGCTAAATCTTTAGTTCAATCAATTTCTTTTTATAAACTCCTTTTCCTTTTCATTCAAAAAAATGAAGAATGTATAGAAAATAAATTTCTCCCAAGATATGCTACACACACACAAACACACACACACACACACAAAGTAACGCTTATTTTTTAATAGTGATGAAAAGTGCTTACATTTTTTCCCCAAAAAATCTACAACAATTTAAACTTAACATTTCAATGAGCTTAAACACACTTTAACTTTTTTTTAATAGAAAAAAATTGCTTGTTAAATGTTTAAAATGAACATGGTCTTTTATTTATTTTAGATGTTCTTTTCAAAAGAAAAAAGAAAAAAAAATCTTCGTTCCAAAATCGAATGGCATTTCTTTCTTGTATGCCAAGTACCTCACATAGTACCATTATAGGATTCAATATGTGCCCATAAAAGCATTTATAAAATATATCATAAATATCCGGAATGCTACGCAATATCTAGATTATAAATGTGATGATAATTGAATGGCAACCTTACAAAAAGAAATGAAGACCACACTTGAATGAACCTTTATCACTACAATTTTAGATAATTGAAGCACTTAATTGAATTAGCTAACATATTTAGTATTAACATCAGCAAATAGCGTTTAGCTCGGTTTTATCTTATTGTTGAATAAATTATCCAAAACTCTAATAGTGATTGCAAAAGTTATTTCTAGACAGGGACATAATCAAACAGAGAGCCTACATCTTGGTAGATCCAAGATACGAATACCAATATCAGGTGCTCCTAATCTTGGCTTTCTATTTTCTCATTCCCCTACACATGACATGTATAGCCATTATTATCTCCTGAAAGAATACGCCTCACTTCACTTGCAAGATCCATCACATGTTTATCCTTCCATCCTGAGACAAACAAATTAAACCAGAGAGTAGTATCCATAAATCGAATTGCTTTAATGGATGTTAGAGAAACAAGCCGGAGTATGCAACAGCAAAGGCTCCTGCTAAGAAATTTTACACTTCATTTTCCTTTTAGCGCACTCATATGTACAGAAAATAAAAGAAAAGAACGTTACCCATTTGAATAAGTGCTGCCTCTAGCTGGAAAACGTAGTCTCTGTTTGGCCCTGACGGTCCTTCAGCCTTAATAATTTGTCTGCACAAGAGGAGAGAGTAGCAGGAAACTAGGTCAGCCAGATCCATGATTATTAATGAAGAATCCCACCATGGCAGATCAATGTATTTGTATGACATTTCATTCGGTGCAATTAAAAGTTACATACATATATTCCCTCCATCCTATAAGTTTGAAGCAAAATCCCTTATATTAGCTTTTGTTGAAATATTTTCGAAAAAAAAAACAAAACTAGTATTAGTTAAAAACTTCAAGTGGGAGGGGAGGATCAACCAGTTTGATATAATTCCCAAAAAAGACTGTTGCCAGCAGGTTGAGACGTTTCCTTAGCCTCCTTCAAGAGGAGGTACAGGCAGGTTTAAGTTTTGGGGAGAGTTAGAGAATAGCGAAGGGTCCTGTCCTTGAGAATAGGGAAGGGTCATGTCCTTAAGATTCAGAAAATGCAAGGGTTTTAAGGTTTTGTGCATGCACATTTGTATAAGTGGTGTAAAAGTTCTGGCCAAGATGACAAATTATCATATCATTTGCATATATAATTTATAAATTTAAGAACAATGTACCATGTTCCCTAGTCAACCTCAGCCTTAAGTAAAGAGAAGTCAAAAGTGTCAATTTTTTGGGAAAATGTGGGTAAATCAACTCATCTTTCGGTTTTGACAAGGAACTTCCAAGTTTGTTGACAAGGATCTACTTCTAAGTATTATGTTCTTTAGCCTGCTTAAGTTACTGCTCATATATTCTAGTGTGTTTTTCTTATCGAGAAGTCAAATAACTGCAACAGCAAACACTAAATAAGCTTAAAAGAAACAACACATGTGTGTGAACGTGTATGTGTGCATGTGCATGTGTGTGTGGAAAGAAGGAACATACTGGGCAATCTCTTCAATAGGTGCAGGGCCCAAATAGTTCTTATTTAGCTTTGTGTCCGCAGAGGCAATATACCTAACACAATTAAGTGATATGAATATAATGATTATCTCTCATAGCTCACAACCTGTGTATCTAAAGTATTGAAACTCATGAGCTTACACCATTACTCCAGAAATAGCAGGAGTTGATGCTGTGGGATCCTGGAATAGAGTTCAGTAAAAATGTAATTTAGAAATATAAAACACATTGAAGCTTCAAATGACATAAGAGGCTGGTAACATACCGTGAAGAAATCAAGATACACCTTTTTGTCATACTGCTTCTCTCTCACTTCTAAATGCTTCGAGCAAATTTTTAGTGGAAGGGGAGGACAGGGAGAGAAATTGATGAGCATTAATCATAAATGAATGAAAAACTTTACTAATACAACTTGCAATCAACAGGAGAGTTTTTTTTATTTGATTAACAGTCAATCCAAGCGAAATTTGGATGTGAATGAAAAGGAATGCAGATACTCATGAATATACTTGGCGATGGCTTCAATGATCAGCATTAGAGGTCAGGGAAAGCTATCCAGTGACTGCTTTAAACTTCAGCAATTGAGAGAAGCTAACTTGACACCAA
Source organism: Aquilaria sinensis (assembly GCA_005392925.1). Lineage (NCBI taxonomy): Eukaryota > Viridiplantae > Streptophyta > Magnoliopsida > Malvales > Thymelaeaceae > Aquilaria > Aquilaria sinensis. Next base: position 19,592 of record SMDT01000025.1, on the reverse strand, counting down.
TTTCATATTCTAGATGTAGTAAGTAATTGCAAAAGCTGTTACCAAATGAGCTATACAACAGTGGCTTTTGACTTCAAAGATTGTTGAAGTTATCTTAACTGTTAGTTAATTCTCTCAATTCATGATGACGATAACACAAGTCGTTCCCTACAAAGTGATAAAGAGAACAAAAGAGTAACAGGAAATATTCAGCTCAAATTGAATAGGTCATAGGGCCAACACCAGGAGAATTTCAGATCTTAAATGTCTTGTGCAAGACCATGAAGCGGCAGTCAAGAGAGCAAAGGAGAGTGATAAGAATTGATGCTAGATAAATTTGGTGACCTGGGCTGGTTGGGTAGTTTATGAAAGAGTTATTGCAAAGCTAAAGCTATAGTAGATTTTTTTTTTCTTTTTTTCTTTTGAGAATTATCAACTTGAAATCCTCTTCAAGTGCATAAGCATAATCCCTGCCAGTTAACCCTATAAACATACAATTTTTTAACTTGTTAGGGAAAAAACTAGGTTACGTTTTTGTTGGGGCAAATGAAGAGGAGAAAGTGTGAGGTTAAACCAGGGGGCCCATTGTTGCTATACGAGCAAATTGACGGCAGAACAAAAAACTCAAGTAGTTGACTCTCCTTCATTCTCATTCTACCCTGCTTTTTCTCATTTTTGGTCATTTTATTTGTTTTCTTCTCGTTCTCACTCTTCTGTTTTCTTTGGCTCAGCCTAAAGGAACACAACTCAAGTGTTCAACCTTAAAAGGTTTTAATAGCAGGAACATGGAAGAAACTCTGTAACTTTTGACCCAAGCTTGGCTAAGGTTATAATCCCAAAGGACAGCTTACAAGGTTTTACAAGAAGTGATGAATCATGAGGTGATCATATGCTCAAAACAGTAAAAACTGACGATGGATTTTACTTCATTAATTCTTTGTTTTAATTCAATTTTAAGGAAAATAAATTCTTTTCCTTCATTTCAAACTAAGAAAGCAGTAGGTTCTAGAAACTGCAAGTGACAAGAGATCTAGACAGTAGGAGGGCGAGGTGACTATGAACAATGCATAGCAGCCGAAATTGGATAGTTAGTTGGGGATTTGTGCAATATGATCCAGAGTTTCAGTCCCGCCATACAGCCTAAGAAGAAAAGGTACACCATGATTGCATAATCATAAAAGTACTTGCTGAAGCATACCATAATTGCAGTTTCTATGTCTTCCTTTTTGGATATCCTATATGCCACTCCCCACTAATGCCTTGCAAAATACAAAAGAAAAAAAAAATTACTCCGTAGGCTGCTCGAGATCACATAGACCATGAATCTACAACAAGAAGCATTAATAATAAGATTAAAATAACAGCTGAAAATTTATTTTCAGTCTACAAATTACAAGGGCAATTAAAAGTTGAAAAGATTTACAAATATCATGAGGTATTCAAGAAAGGTACAATTGATAGAGAGTTTTTGAGCTGGCAAATTAAGGGCCATCTAGAAACGGAGAATTTTGTTTCAACTCTCCTTCAACACAAAAAAAAATCCAGCAATCCTTTTCTTTTGTTGAATTCAACACTGGTTTTTTCAATCAGCAAAGCCTCTCTTCTTACAAAATTGAAAGGAACTTTTCAAGATAACCTAGTTTTGTAGGGAAAGACAATTGCAAGCAAGTGTATAAATACAAAACTATGGCATGCAAAGAAGGTATTCTGTCATAGTGGTAATGACTCTTGGTGCTAAAACCAAAGTCCTGGGTCAAATCCAACCATCACCATGGAGAGGATGGTCAAGGAAAGAGAGAGGGCTACCTCACATCATTTAAACCCAACTATCTCCACTAAGCCTGCAACCAACCAGCAAAAGGAGGACAAAAACTATGGCATTCAACCATGTTTCTCTAATTCAAAGCGAGACTTGGACATCAACCCTGCAGTTAAAATCTAAAAGCAACCCTTTCAAACAAACGGGCATCATAACCCAGTGATGAAACAAACAAGCAGCGGAACAATAACCAAAGCATAAATAGTTATTGGCAACAGAGCCATTGGAGTTCAACGTTAAAACAAGCAATTGGGGAAGTGTATTTTAGAGAAAAATATGAAATTTTGAAAGCTTCAACTTACACAGAATTCTCCATCGGCAGGCTCCAATGTGACCGTCCTCCCGGGATATTCTGGTGTTCCTCTGTGGTCGGTACTCCCTACCAAGTATCATAAACAACCAAGAAGACCAACACCAACCCAGAATCAGACCAGTTAACGAAACTTCAATTAACCATACAGAGAGAGAGAGAGAGAGAGAGAGAGAGAGAGAGAGAAAGAACCTTGGTAGAAGACTCGGCGATAGCCTTTGATGAAGCCCAGAAGGCGATCATCATAGTTAAACCCAGATTTCCATATGAGAGATCCGTACCCGAACACCCAAATCACCATTTTTGTTTTTGTTTCTCAACAAATTGCTTTCTTCGTTCCTCCGGCCACCAGAGAAAACCAGCCAATCGCTCAGAGCGAGTCGGGAACCGGTATCTATGCCAGCTCGACCACTGGCCACTTGGAAGCAGGCAATAGGCTATAGACACTACTACGCTTACAAGTCGAAACGACGTAGTTGGCAGTTGAAACTGACCCATTATGTGGCATATTCTTTTTCTTTTTCATAGATCGAGTAAATTTTATTTTTTGGAGGGGTGCATTTTGAGTCCTAAATCTTGTCATATTTTTGCTAAAGTATTAACAATTTGGTCTTATACTTATTGAGAGATAATTACTGAATAGAAATATAATTTACGGATACAAAAAAATGATAATTTAAACAATCCATTATTTGTTAGAAAATTATTTATGATTTTAAATTTATTTAAAAATAGTTATTGAACAGTTTAAATGTAATTTCAAAAAATATGGTCTCAAAAAATGATCAATTGTAGGACTAGTTGTTTACACAGTTGTAAACTTCTATGGCTCATTTAGAAAAATGAAAAGTTTTATGACTAGTTGTTATTGTAGTTGCAAAGTATTATGACTTATTTAGAAAAGTGAAAAATTTTAAGACTGAAATAAAAATGTATGTAAAGTTTTAGAACTAAAACCGCACTTTTCCCATCTTATCCTAAATAGTGTTAGATAATTTTGGATAAATTGCAACGTTTAGAGGGAAGATATATAATTTTGGGTATAGTTTAGAGGCAAACAATGCAATTTAGTTGATAATTTTGAAGTATTACTTCTAAGGTTTTCTCTTTTGCCCTAATTCATTTTACTCTTGTAAACTTTGATCACTTAGGCACTTAATTAGCCATCTATAACTTGACTTGGATTAACTTATAAATTAAATTGTGAAAAATGAAAAAAATTTGTTCCTTAAACTATGAAAAATATGAGACAACTTTGTTCTTATAACCCTAGATCAAGTTATTGAGTTCAAGGGGCAAAGTGCCACATTTGTTTATAATTGAAATAATAAGTTGATCCATCTAGTTAACGAAGTTTAAATGATCAAAATGAATCTAGTCCGAATTTTTATTCATTGTTGCAAATATAAAAAAAAAATATTAATGAATATTAAGCCATCAAAATAAGATTTGGTCATGTAAGTATAAGAATAGATGTCTTTAATTCCTCATAGCAGTAAGTAGCTTGTCGATAAGCAAGACAGGAGCAGAGAAACAATGGGAAATTAAGTTTAATAGGGTGCAAAGTGCAAACTCTTCCTTCGTTTAGTGGCTAAATCATGATTTTCTTATTCAATACAAAGTTACAAACAAGCTAGTCTGGTAATCTTCAGCGATTCTGAACTGAACTTGCAGTAGATTGCAGACCTCTTAGAAGCTGCCTTCGCCTGTATAAACCTGTCCCAAGAAGCTTCCCTTTGATTGAACTTAGTTGTGTAACAACATCACTACTGAGCATTCGTTCTCTCGGAAGTTGAGCAGAACAAGCAACCCCTATCCCCATTATTGCAACCAAGCATTCCTGAACCTTTTGGAGCCTGTTGCTGTTCCTACTGAGATCAGTTAGGTTCATGTCTGTCACTTCTCCGTTGCCAACAAAGAGCGTCGGATCAATGATCTCCAGAACTCTTTCCGGCAAAGCTCGGTTTGCAAAGTTTTGAATGTTGTGTCCATCTTGAAAAATTTCATCTGTTGGCCTTCTTCCTGTAAACATCTCCAACAGGAGCACCCCATAACTGTACATGTCCCCATAGTTTGATGCTTCGGCTCCCATTCCGTACTCTGCATGATGACAACATCAACCATGTCATGGAGCAAGAATGTACATCATGATGCATGTGCATATATGGTGTGTGACATTGTAGTTCACCTGGAGGAATATAACCAATGGATCCTCGGATGCCAACTGAGCTTGTCTCATGAGCTCTGCTGAGAAACCTTGCCAATCCGAAATCACCCAAATGTGCTACCATGTCATCATCAAGAAGGACATTACCTGGCTTGATGTCACAATGGACTATCGGTGTCTCGCAGTGCTGATGAAGATAATTCAGTGCAGAAGCCACATCAATGGCGATGCTTAACCTCTGAACAAAACTTAAAATCTTTGGTGGTCTTTCATTTGAATCACTATGTTCAGGTGTCTGGTGAAGCCACTCATTTAAGCTTCCGTTACTCATGAATTCATAAACTAGTGCCTTGAAGTCATTACCTTGGAGGTCAATACTCGAACAAACTGTGAGTATTTTCACAAGATTTCGATGTCTGACATTTCTCAAGGCTTTGCACTCGGCCATAAAACTCCTGGAACCACCTTGTTGGAGGAGGTTGAAGACTTTAATGGCAACTGATTTCGCACCTTCATCGAGCACTCCTTTATAAACAGCTCCAAAGTTACCGATGCCAAGCAAATTGGCAGAGGAAAAGCCATTAGTAGCTCTGAAGAGAGAATGATATGACAGCTCAATGAACTGATCCTCCAATCCGCATTCCTTTGATTTGTGTTCTTTCCTTTGCAGCCGGAAACAGATCATGACAAAGACCATAAAGGCTACTCCAAGAACAAGAGAAATACACAAGACAATAGTTTTCCATGTCCTGTTGGACCTATGGAAGCTACACTTCGGCAAATGAAGTTCAAGTATTCCCCCACAAAGCTTACTATTTCCCGTTAAAAAAATTGCACTTCCATTTAAAAATATCCCTTCAGTTGGAACATCCCCTTCAAAATTATTACGAGACAAATCTAGGATGTTCAACAGCTTCAAAGACGTAAGAAATGTTGGAATTTGTCCAGTGAGATTGTTGTTTGACAGATTCATTAGTAGGAGGCCTTTTAATGAGCTTAAGGAAGAAGGAATGGTTCCTTGGAACAAGTTTTCACTCATATCTAGTGCTTCAAGACTTTCACAACTACCAAGAGTGCTCGGAATTTCACCTGATAATAAATTCTGAGAGATATCAAGCTGACCCATGTTTCTTAAATTTCCCACTTGTAGAGGAAGGTCCCCTGTCAAACGATTCCCAGCCAGGTACATGCCAAGATAGAAGGGTGACCTGCTAAATAGCTGTGGAGGTATTGAGCCACTAAGTTTGTTTTCAGAAATATCCAACAATCCCAAGCTCCTGAACTCGCCAAGACTTGGTGGAATCTCACCATGAAGATTGTTATTGTTCATGGTGAGAGTTACTAAAATCTTTAAGTTTCCAAGTGAAGAAGGAATGTTTCCTGAGAGATTATTCACATCCATTTGCAATACTTGCATATTCTCCATGCTTCCAATGGTGGGGGGAATGTGGCCAACAAGTTGATTTTCATTAAAGGAAAGCCACTCCAAGTTGATGAGATTCCCTATTGTAGACGGAATTTCTCCTGATAGATTATTCAGATCAAGGGCAAGTGTCATTAAATGTGTGGACAGGTTGCCTATACAATTCGGTATGACTCCTCCAAAGCTGTTGTTGCGAACCATCAGTTGCTCTAGATTGGTGGCATTGACAAAAGAACAAAGAAAGCTCAACTCACTTCCTGTCCCAACTCCCATATGGTTTGAAGCTATGCTGAGAATTATGAGATTATTAAGGTTATGGACAGAAGGAAAGCTCCCAGTAATCCAGTTCTTGGAAACTGAGAATTGTGTGAGAGCTGTGGCGTTGGATATTGAGGGAGGGATCTTTCCCGTGATTCGATTTCCGAACACAGAAAACCTTTCAAGATATGGCCATCTTGTTCCTAATTCTGCAGGAAGCTGGCCTTCAAATTGGTTTCCTCCTGCAGAAAACAGGCTAATGCTAGAGAGATTCAGAATTGAGGATGGAATAATAGAACCAGAAAGTCCATTTGAGAAGATCGAGAAGAAAGCCAGGTTGCTCAACTGTCCCAGGGACTCAGGAATGGCACCTGTCAAGTTATTACGACCAAGAGAGAGCGCTGAAAGTGAAGATAAGTTCCCTAAAGAAGGTGGCAATTTCCCTGTCAAATAGTTGGTGGCCAGTTGAAGAAACCGGAGGCGCGAGAAGCAACCGATCATGCTGGGGATTTCACCAGACAAGACATTTCCATAGAGATCAAGGAGTTGAAGCTTAGAGGAGCAGGAAATGTTGGAAGGGATAGTACCGGTTATGGAGTTGTTGGCCAGTCTCAACTTTTCTAAGTTACGTAAGTGCCAAATCCCTCGAGGAACTTCATGGCCAAACATGTTGTTTTCAAGATTTAACAGCCTTAGAAAGCTGAGGTTTGCAAGATGTGGAGATATGGATCCAACAAGTCTGGATGAATTAAGCTCCAACCCAACAACCCTCTGGTGCCGGTGGCCGCAGCTGACGCCGTGCCACTGACAGAAATGGACGGTGTGGTTCCAAGAGTTAAGGACGCCAAGAGGGTCGGCGACTATCTGGGCCTTGAACTCCAGCAGTGCTTCATAATCGGTTTCGTTTCCAAGGAGTTGTTTTGCCCCAACATGAGAGCTGAAACAAGAAAGCAACAAGAGATCAAACCCAATAGTAATAAAAAAAATTGGAAGATGGTGAGGCAACCCAAAATGCATGGCCTGCGTTGCAAGTTAGTTAATTTAGGGGCATTCAAGCGGATGATTGGGTGATTTTGGGACAGAGTGATGAATTTTGGATTGAACAAATTGAAAACTCTTATTCTTATAAGGGGCAATTGAGAGTGACCTGGCTAGGCCTTCTCCTTGGCATGGTTCCAAGTGAGCCATAAAATGGTAGGAAAATTGGCACGAATTGGAGGCCAAGCAATCAAACTCGCGCCCACAAACTGTCAAAACGTTCGGCTGACCATTTCACACAATAAATACGGAGCGAGGAAAAATCGTAGAAGGGCTATTGTTATTATTACTCCCCCATCTCATATTTTTTAAAATATTTTAATTTTTTTAAATAGTTTAACTTGAATTTATTCATATTATTACTTGTTAGACAAATTTTAAAAAATATATTTAGAAACTATAAATTTTTATTTATCATTTATATGTAAAGATTTTTTATTTATATACTAAAATATTAAAAATAAAAAATCATAAATTTATTGCTGAATAGTAAATATTGCAAAGAACTTGGGGTGGAGGGAATATTATAAATCATAGAATGAATTTGTTGTTGTTGTTGTTGTTGTTGTTGGCCATATGACACCTGTAACAAAAATAAAACACATAGGATAGTTTGTTCAATTGTAAGGATTATATCATGCCTCAATTATACCATACCGGGAAGAAAACTTATATGCATACTTTGGATAATTTTAATGTTCATGCTTACAATACTGAAAAGCTAGAGTGCAAGAACAAGAAGACAAAACAAACCAACAAACTAATTTGACATATTAACACATTGACTAGAACCAAAATATAGTTTGACTAACATACCATGATCCAAGTATAACAGTTAAACGAGTGTTAAAGAAAATAAAAACAAAAACATAAAATAAAACTGAAGCTCTATAAAAAAAATAATAAAATTGAAGCACAAAACTCCTCTTAATTATTTAGTTATTGCTTTTGCTGCTACAAAATTCATGTCGCCTTTTTTTGGCTTAGCTAAATCACTATCGATAAAATGATGAATTATAATCTACTACTAAACTAGCCACGATGCATAATGTTTACCAACAAACTCGTCTTTGCAAAGAAATGAATTCCCAAAAGAAGAATCAAATACTAAGAAAACATTAGAAATAAAGGCGAATGGGTAATATAGGATAGTAGATTGATGGACCAGACTTGGTCACTTGGATTAAGAGCAAAATTCAGCCGGATATACAATGGATTGAGGGAAAAGGTTTAAGAGATAGCATAGGTGTATGTTTCTTTTCTATTATTATTATTATTGTTGTTGTTGCTATTATTATTGCCACCCTTACTACTTTAATGAATGGGCCAACTTGCTTGACAAGATACATAATTGCCCACGGATCTTGCCCAATTTTGTCAATGTCAACTTGAAAGAGTCCGCGAAAGATGGGAACTTAGGCTGCTATAGCACCTGTCAAATTAAAGCAATAGAGGACAAGGAGAAGAGATCACAAATAAAATTTTGTTTCGTTTAGATATTTTCCTATAAGATTTATTTGATATTTTTTAGGGGAAAGTATACCTTTAGTCCTAAAAGTTTTAGATTTTGTCCAAGTTATAAAACTCTTCAACTTAACAAATAAGTCTTAAGATATTTAAATCATTAACTCTGTTAGTCTTAGAATTCTTTGACCTATGAAATAAGTTCTAAAATGCTAAATCATTAACTCTGTTCGTCTTAAAACTCTTGTAATTTTAGATGACTAATGGAACTATCAACATGTCACTTAATATTGTTTATTCTAGTCACTAAATTAACACTTTTCAACTTTAACCACTTATTTGAAGATTTATCAAAGTTTAGTGGCCAATTTGTAATTTTTGAAAGTCGAACACTAAATTTAAAAATTTTCAAAATATAAGAATGAAGTTTTAATTTCTTAAAACTAGTAATTCCCCCAAACTGGAGGGTAGAATGATTTGGAGCTCCATTGAGTAGAGTAATACTCCACTATTTAAAATATGAAAAGCTGGTTTGACATCTTTCACTCAATCAATGGTAGATAAGTTTTTTAAAAATAAAAAGAAAATTAAAAAGAGGAAAATTTCCACTAAATTATAGGGCTGAGTAATTTTACCATTAAATTTTCTTTTTTCAAGTAAATTTTTTATTAATATTTTCGTTATAGGTAATTTTGCTATTAGCCGCTAAATAGTAAGGGTATTCCGTTTGTTTAAAAAATCTACCATGACACAACTCTTAAACTTGTTATTGAAAATTTTCTTCTTAGCCAATAACTACCCAAACATTTCATAACACCTAAATGAATTAAAACCATGTGTTTGGCCACAAATTCATATTGTTGAGCTATCTTTATTTTTACATTCTTTATTGTCGTTGAGCAACTCTCTACCACCGCTGTCATTGATAATTTATTTTTTAACAACAGCACCTGTAGATTTAGTCTCATTTACAACAATTAAACCTTATTTGATCAAGATTTATTATAAGAAGTGTTTATGGGAGTATTGTAGCGATGTGCGGAAGAGTAGAACTAACACTAATGGCAGAAAATAATGGAGGCTGGCGAAGGGTACAGGGGTTTGCAAGAGCGAAAACGACAGTGAAAATGATATATTTAAAACTTAGAAGTTAGAGTGTTTGGTAAATGAAATTTAGAATTGAAACTTACATTTTTTTTTCTATTTTTTCATGTTTGCCACGTTAAGCAATTTTAATGGTCAGTGGCAGATTCAATCTCAATACAAAACATTAATAGAAAATTTGCACATTTTGAAAAAATTAATGGGAAATTTGCTTGCAAAAAAAAAAAATCAATAGCAAAATTACTCTAAATTTGCTTGAAAAAAAAATTAGTGGAAAAATTACTCTATCCCTTATAATTTATGACTAATTTGTCCTTTTTTAAAAAATTACTATTTCAATTTATTCCCTAACCTATTGAATATTCTATTTTGGTCATAAATCTTTTAAAAATATTTTGTTTTAGTCATAAATCTATTGGGTAAAATCTATATATAGTTTTCTTATTATAATAGTTATCCTAATATAGTCTCTCACCTCAATTGGTACCATCTTAAAGTCCCATAACACATATATCATGTCCTATATGCAGAGGTGGGAACCGGGTCAGCCTGACCCGGGCTTGGCCCTGTCACAGGCAGGGCGGTCCCAAGCTGAGTCCAGGGTGGGTTTGGGGCGAGTTTGGAGTTTTTTTTAAAAAAAATTAGAAACATAATTAATTATATATGTCATAAATATTTTTAAGAAAAAACACCACATCCGGTGTAAATTTTATTAATTTAAAAAACCAAACGACACATAATCAGATTAAATACAAACTACATCTATGATTAAAAAAAAATTTCATGTCTCCGTATCGGATATTGCCTCTTCATCCGAACTTTTTTGGTCTTGCTGCCGTAGTGCTGCGAGGCCCCAATCTTGGTTGCACACGCATACTTCTACCACGTTAGGTGTCAATCTTGATCGTTTCTCTGATGTCACCCGTTTTTCTGCACTAAACGCTGCCTCGGATGAGATGGTCGATACTAGAACGGCAAGAATCTCCTATGTGATTATTGACAAAATCAGAAACTTTGATCTCTTTCATTTCCACCACTCCAAGATGTCGAGGTCGCTTGCTTCGAACGATGTGTTGAGATAGTCATTGACCTCAGCCAATTCCGGTGTCATCGGTCGGGGTCGTTTGAGCATTTGGAGGACTGGGTTGAATCTTAAGGAGATTGATCTCCTTGGAGGCTCGGTTTGAGGAGTTTCGGATCTTACCTTATTCAAATACCGCTCACAATATAACTTGTATAAAGAATGCAAGTACTAGGAAGCAGTAGCAGACATAGCCAAAACATTTATATGAGACATTTCTAAATAAGTATGAAAAATTCCTTCAAGCAATGTTGTTCTGTCCATTTATTTGACATATGGGTCAAGTAAAGAGCGAATAAAAAGATAGGTAGAATATTTTTGAAATACTGAAGCCACTTAACCCGCATGGCTTCGACAGTCGGTTTTAACAATTCATCATCTTTAAACTGATGTAAAGCATATGTAATGTTCACTAAATGAAACAAAACTTGATGAATGGTTAGGTAGTAAACACCAGAGAAAAATTCACTTGCCTTGTAAAAAAACGTAAGCAATTCACTAGTTTTGAAACATTTTTCCCAAACTTCAGTCGTGAGAAATTCACAGCCCATTTTTAAATTCATGAAATGTGACGACAAATTTGCATACGGGAATGCATCTTGTAACATCAAATATATGGAGTTTCAGCGAGTTGGGCAATCCAAGTTAAACCGTTTCCAAGAAAATCTTTTTTTATTTCCAAAATAAAAGCTTTTAAATTCAAAAAACACAACAAGTCTGGACATCAAATATGTCAATGAGTTCTGAATAGGCGGAATCTCATTTTGGAGAACTTTTAAATCCTTTTGCTTCAAAATATGACACATATATCTAATGTGAAAGAATGCACCGTTGAGAGATGGTTTCAATGTTTGACTTAAAAGATGAACGACAACATCATTGTTTGAAACATTATCAAATGAAATGCACAGGACTTTATCAGTACAAAAATAATCATGTAAACTTTCTAAGATGTAATTGAATTTGTGATAACCAGTATGATCTGTTTCAATAACCTTAAATGACAAAATTCATTTTTGCATTATCCAATCAGAATTAATCTAATGAGAAGTAACACAATAGAATGATTGACCTATAGGTGATGTCCCATATTAGAAGTAAATGCCACACAATGATCAAGAGCAGAAAAATAGGCTTACAAATTTGATTTTCCGGCTTCAAATAATCTAAAGCTTTCTTTCCTAGCGGTTTTCCTAGGTACTTTTCTAAATGTAAGATTTAATTGTGATTTTATCCAAGATTCTAGATGGACATCTTCAAATTGTGAGAAGTTTTTCGGTAAGCATCATTCAATTTACCATACCTTCTCTACAATACTGTTAGTTAAAATGAAATATACCTGACCCGCCGGCATCAGTTGTAGACCCAAGTTGTGTTTGTCCTTCAGAACTAGTCTCGGCACTGGGGAGGACGTTAAGATGTTGATTTTCAATATGCCGTTTTAACGTTCCAGTGCCGAAATTCTTTTTATGTACAAATTTTTTCCCGCAATATTTGCATTTCCTGTACCTCGACTTGCCTTCGTGTATGAGCTCATAATGCTGCCAAACCCAAGCAGTTAGTCTCGGAGATTTACCTTATGCTTGGGTTTCCTCCACGGTGGGTTCATGACTTGTAGGCGTCAGTTCTGTTGACGGATTCCCGGACGCCATTGCATCCAACTCTTCCACTTTATCATCGGATAATTGATCGTTGAGACCCAAATCGTAATTTGTCATATCAATTTCGGCATCATTGTTGTGCAACTATTGAATTGAGATGTCTTTATCAGCGGGCCGAGAACGGTGACGGAACAAAGCTTGGAGGCCAGTGGTGCGGGAAGATGAACTCTCTATTAATGCAAAATTAAAAGGAGATTATGAACATATTAGGGGGAGATTAGTAAGAAATTTGGAAGAGATTAATAAAATAAGAAGAATGCTTGAGAGAATATAGTAGAGGAAGAAGAGAAATTGAGTGATTGTGTGAAGATAGAGTGAAAATGACATTGGTATTTATAGGGGAAGGCAAAAAATTATTTGGACCAAAAAGTCCTTAAAACTTAGTTGTTGTGAGGGGTGAAATGGAATTTTGGAGGCTAAAAACCGTTGGAGCGCCTGTTGTGTAATTAACCTATTTTAATTTTTTTTTTGCAAGTTTCCGTTGTGTGTAGAAGCCGTTGGGCGCCAGACCAGGCCCAATCTAGTTCGGTCTAGTTTGGTGGGGCGGTTCACGGGTCGTGTCCTGGTTTGAGGCGGTCCGTTTTGCACATACTTTTCCTCTTGGGCTCATATTCGGCCCATATCTTAGCAAGCTTTCGCCGGGGCGAGGCGAGACGGGTTTGACCTGGTCGGGCCGGCCCTGACTTTCGGTTCAATCCCAATTTGGGCCGGGTCGACCTGGCCCAGATCCCACCTCTACCTCTATGAGTCACTTTCATTCATTTTTTCTTTATTTTAGATGAAAATTGCTTATGTGACATTTTTTTATTTCCATGGTGGTCTCAAATTGCCACGTGAATGACTATACTAGAAGGAAAAGAAACTTCAAGTTAAATTTTACTCAAACAAATAATTGTAAGGTCTTAAAAATGTAGGCAAAATGGGCAAATTAACCACTAATCTTTTTGTCTTAGCGTATATCATCTACCTTTCTTTTTTTACAGTTAAATCTCCCACTAACGTTCGCGATCGGGTAAAATCTAATAACTATTATTTTAAAAATTAAGCTTGTGCAACTTACGGAGAGAATATTCTATTTTCTCTAGAATATTCTGTTTTATTAATGCCACATAATTACTATCCTTCAAGGTAAATTACAACATTTATTCTCAAATTATTTAATTCATGCACATAAGCCTCTAAACAAGAAGTTATGTTTGAAAAACTATCCCCTTTTCTATGAGTCCCATCTCACTGTCGCCACTGCCCAGAACTTCGGCATCCTTGGCAATGGCCATTTCCACGTTCTGGACCTCTCCCCACTTCTCCCTCTATAACCGAAGTAATCGTCTATGACACCGCCGATAGTGTACAACCTTACTTGGTTCGAGTTTGGCAGCAGAAACCATGGAGGTTCCTACTCTTCCCTACTTAGATCATGATCCAATCTCGTCTCCACCTCCACACGCTCCTCCACATCACTTTCACTGGACCCCTCATTCATATTGTCAGGCTCATTCCCGGGGGAGCGCAGCTTGATCAAGCCTTTCATGGATCTGTAGCCATTGATACCCCACTCTTCCTTGGCCATATCACCCAAGACCTCCCTGGAGGGTGAAAATAAAGTGAAAGCTAGCACGGTAGGAGTGATCGGACAGGGCGCCACTAGGGAAGCAATCCCTCCCTCCTTCTTGGCTTGGATAATATAGGAAGTGGTGTTGCGTGGAGCGTAGGAGCAAAGCCACTGTCATTGAACTTCTTCTTGTTTCCGTAAAATTTCCTGGCCTTCAAGCGGTTATGAGTCCGGAGCTCATTCGGCGTGGGTGGCTCGTACACTATTAACTTTTGTCGCTTTTCCAACAGGCTATTTACCAACGGCCTAGCTGTTGGTAATACCAACGCGTAGGACCGTTAGTGTCAATTTCCAACATGCATGTGTTGGTAGCACAGTAAAATATTTTTTACTATTTATTTTTTTTTCCAACGACATAACCATTGGTAATTACCAACTGTCATGACCGTTGGTAAGTTTCCAACTTCCCTGCGTTGGTAGAATAATTGGGCTATTATTAAAGGCTAATTTACCAATGGCTAAGCCATTGGTAAATTTTTAAATGAAACGGTACATTTAATTTGGTAATTTTCCAATGGCTAGCCGTTGGTAATTGGTTTTTAAATCTATCTTCTTCCTCCTTCAGCTTCAGTCGGTCATTTTGGGGGGGGAGGGGGAGAGAGAGAGCTTGCACAGCCGTTTGAGTCACCGACGCCGCCGACAAAGGTCATTCTCAGGCCGTTTTGCGCCGTTTTGCCCTCCGTTGCGTTGATCAGCTCGTTATATTGATGAGTATGTGTGTATTTAATAGGTATTTTTTTATTTTAGGTATATAGTTGCGAAAAACCGTGGTTTGATTTTGATGGCATCATTGTTTTAGTTTCAACTCTTATCTGAGGTTCAATAGCTTGTCATTGTTATTCCTCAGCTTCTGAAGTTGGTAGAGGTACGTTTTTTTTTTCTAAATCCAATTTTTTTTTAATTTTGAGGGAAAAAATTGTATTTTATTATCTATGTTGTGATTAAGATTTATGTATTATAACTGTGGTTTTACATTGCTCTGGTTATTTTAGTTGGATTTTTCCCATTTATTTTGTGTTAATTATTTTTTATTTATGGGTAATTTTAGTGATGGAAAAATGTGAAGATGAAATTTATTTATGGTATTTAATTATGTTGAAGATAGGTATTTTCAATTTCCATATAGATTTTTTATTTCATTTATTTTTTTTCTATATTCTTTAGATCGTAATTAGTTGACTTAAGCTTTAGTTTGAGTGATTTAGTGTTGGGTAATAATAACAATAATAAAATAATAATAATAATCATAATAATAATAATAATAATAATAATAAGAATTAATAATTATTATTATTAGGGGATTATTATTATTAGGCATTATAATAAGTGTACCCAATAAATATAAACATAATAATAGTACTAATAATAATTAAGAATAGTACGTAGTAGTAGTAGTAGTAAGTTAGAAAAAAATAATAATGAAACTGAAGTAATAATAATATACGTAAATCATAAGAACAATAAGAATGAGAATAATAATAATTTAATAATACGCTTAATAATAAGATATAATTTTTGAAAAAATTAACAACAACAATAATAATATAAGTGATAATGATTATTATAATAATAATACAAAACAAAATATTGTGTACCAAATAATTATAATAACAGAATAGTTCTAATAATAGTCTAATAATAATACGATCGAAAGCAAATAATAATAATAATAATAATAATAATAATCATAAAATAATAATAACATAATAATAATAATAATAATAATAAAAGTTACATTGTTATTATAGATATAATATTTATGATACTTATATAAAATACCAATACTAATTATATATAATAAGTACTTTAATTAATAGTATTAAGTACAATAATACCCTAGTAATTAAATTTGACTACTAATAATACTATACCTATAATAATACAGATAGTAATTATGTATAGGGTTGACAGGTGCCACAGATTTGGGGGCCTGCAGCGCTCAGAGAGGAAAACTATAAGGACTTTTCTCTAATTTTGTTATCTCACAATTTTTTTATTTAAGTTAATACGTTTCAAATCCCTGATTCATTTTTTTATCTTTATTAACTCAATATTAAGTCTTCATCAACTACCTATAATTCTTTCCATTCTTTATTGACCACCAAACTTACTTTAACTTTGTTCAATGTGAAAACATATTTTTTTTGTGGTGTTATTTTTTTTATCTTACTAAGGAAAAAACTTTTTTTTGCATGGTTTGTATCATTTTTGGGCATTATTGTTGTATTTTTTTAAAAAACGATTATTCCCCTATACTTTGCTTAAACTTTTTTGGTTTAAACCCGCAATTTGTGTCATTTTTATTATTTTAATTTTTTTTAAGTCATGGTTGAGCACCACTTTTAGTTACTAGAATTCAGCTCTTTACTCTATTAATCTCAAAACCTCATCATATATATATTAGATCATGATTCTATATATGTCAAATCCAAATTTCATTTTTTAATTTTCATGGAAAATTTTTTGCATTGATGGTTCACTTTTAATTCCATAACTCTAATCTTGATCTCTCTTTATCCACAAAATTGTTTAATAATTATTTTACTATATTTACATTAAATGCTCTTGCATATCGAATTGCCATCATGCACGGGAGAAATGAATCTCATTATATATTAATTGGCAACCAAGAACACAACATAAGTTTGGACGGAAGTGAACTGTGTACCAGTTGGTCCAAGAATATGTCCACAACAAAAATTGGAGAAATACTAGGAAAGGTCTCCAAGATCTCAAAGCTTTGCTTTAATGTTCCTTAAACTTTCCCATCTTCCACTCGAATTTGCACTTTGCAGTAACAAAGTTTTGGCACGAAAATGAGTAATGCCCACAAACTTGTCAATGTAAAATGAATTGGAATAAAGAAAGGTCCTTAGAATCTTATGCTTTATTTTAGTGGTACTCAAATTTTTTTTTGTCTTCCAACTGACCCCTGCTTTCTTAAAGCCTGCACAGCAAGGTGCGAAGCCTCTATAAAAGTGATTGAATCCATGTTTAGTTCCTTAAACATCTTCTTTTATCCTACTAATTTGCAAACATTATTTCTCCATGAATGGCCCCCCAATTTCAATGAAAGCAGGCTTACTATTTTGTTCTTGCTTTTATGGCATCAACAATTGAACTCACTTTTTAGTTACTAAAATACCACAAATTGGACATTGGATCCCCAAACTTTATCTTTTGTAGAACGAACTCCAACTTGTGACATTTATTTTAATTTTATAAAAGCTTTTTATGATTGTCCTTTGTTGTTGCCTGTATTTGCACTTAATGCTACAATAGAGGCACATGATCAATGTGTGACATTTCTATTACTAACTTTTTTAAAACACACTTTATGTTATTATAGGTGAGCAATGACAAATGTTATTTGTGTAGTTGGCTTCTTTGATTTTCAGCTTCGTTTAGCCTACTATTAAGTTTTAATCTACTTTGTGCTCAATGTTGGGTTTTAATTAGCATGGTCATTTCTTTTTTTTTTTTGTCCTTCTTAACTTTTTTTGAGTCATTTTAGTCCATAAAATCTTTTGATTTTCTCTTTTGATCCTGAACCTTTAATTACTAGTTGAGTAGTGCACCATTATTCTATTTATATGCCATGTTTCACCTTTTGTTTAATTTCCAGCAATTGCGCCTATCATATAATAATTATTATTTGAGCGGTGGCATTATAATAATATGTACGGCACACTCATATTTATAATACTAATTACAATAATAATAATGATTATAATAGTAATGATAATAATAATAATAATAATAATAATAATAATAAAAGAAAATATTTAAAATATTGATAAAAAATACAAATAATATATATATTTATTATAAATATATATAAATAGTCTAGTAATAAAATTTGACCGGTAATAATATAAATAATTATACTGATTTTAATAATGTGTATAATAATTATTATTACATCATTATAATTATAGTAATATGCACCGCACAATCATAATACTACTACTAATAATAATAATAAACTAAGAATAATAATAATAATAATATTAATATTAAACAATACTCTTGTTAAAATTACTAATAGTATTAGTATTGATAATTGAAATGATGTGTTTTGTTATATATATGTTCTGTCATTGTTATACATCTTTCAAAAGGCTACAAATAATTATTAACAGTATTATTTACGATATGATGGTTTGTTCTGTAAGATGATATATTGTCAAATAATAGTTTTGTTATTGCGAACTTTGATGACACTGTGATGGGTATAGGATTACCAGCAGATTTAGTTTGTAATGGAGTCGGGCAGTAGTTAGATGTACAGTAACCGTTTCTTGCTTAGCAGAACGGGTTACAGACAACAGTGGGAGTCCAGGGGTTACACACAAGAGTGGGAGTTCAGGGTTGATGAATTTATATCATTCGCTGTCGTTCATCCTAAAACAATAAACGGGTTAAGCATTCTCTGTTCTTGTCAGAAGTGTAAGAATTTACGATTTAGAGAGTCTGACGAGGTCAGAGTTCATTTGTACAAATAGGAGTTCAAGCATTTTTACTTGAATTGGACGGCTCATGGAGGGCCATTTAATGAAGAATTAAATACAGACCCGGGTGTAGGCGGCTTTGATCACTTTCATCAAGGGTCTTTGACCAATCCATACGAAAGGATGGTATTAGATGCCATTAGACCTAATTACTCACAATTTCCTGAAGATAATGATGCGCAGCCGAATCAAAGTGTACAATAATTTTTTAATCTATTGAATTCTGCATCAACTCCTCTATGGGATGGGTGCCAAAATCATTCTGAGTTATTTGCTGTTGTTCATCTTCTGAATCTTAAGTCAGAGCATTACATGTCACAAGCATGTTTTAATGGCATTGCGCAACTAATGAAGGAGACTCAACCTACAGATAGCAAGATACCATCAAATTAGTTTAAAATGAAGAAATTAGTTTCGCTATTGAGCCTATCTCACCACAAGATTAACGTTTGTGTTAGTGACTACATGTTGTTCTGGAAAAATGAAAGTAATCTTCCTAGTTGTAAGTACTGTGGAACTGAGAGATATAAGCCAAAAAAGGGTGGTGGAGGTAAAGATCAACCTAGAAAAACCATGCATTACTTACCACTAAGCCCTCGACTTCAACGCTTATTTGCGTCAATGTCAATAGCAGAGCAGATGATGTGGCATAAGGAGCAAAAAGAAATCCCAAGTGTTATAAAACATCCATTAGATGTTGAAGCTTGGAAACATTTTGATCGGACTTACCCATAGTTTGCTTCGTAAGCACGAAATGTCCGATTGGGGTTGTGTGCCGATGGATTTACCCCTTTTGGACCATCTGGAAAACAATACTTTTATTGGTCTGTTATCGTTACTCCGTATAATTTGCTCCCTTGGATGTGCATGAAAAAACCCTATATGTTCCTTTCGTTGTTGATTCCAGGTCCACGTAGCCCAAATCATAAGATTAATGTTTATCTACAACCTCTAGTAGAATAGCTACGGCATCTGTGGTTTGATGGCGTTGAAACATGGGATGTGTCATTGAAAGAAAATTTTATTCTGCGAGCAGCATTAATGTGGACCATAAATGACTTTCCTGGCTTATGGCATGCTTTCAGGATGGATGACACATGGTCGATTGTCTTGCCCTATTTGTATGGGCGAAAGTAAGGCATTCCAACTTAAGTATGGCGGAAAA